>JANIIK010000041.1:677500-680000 GCA_027704905.1 Muraenolepis orangiensis | reverse complement strand
GATGACGCAGAATTCTCATTTGAACACATTTGTATGAATGTTTTTCATGCCAAATTTTGTGAGAAAAACGACATATTCCTGCATCTGACTAACCGGCACTGCTAGCATGCTAGTAGTTTAAAATTTGAATGTGAACGTGCGAGCTTTGAAACTCGTAATCGAAATAACTGTGAATTTAATCTCAAAGCTTTCTGGTTCAGCATGGTAAATATAGTTGTACAAATATTCACCCCCTAGCACAGGCCAAATAAAAAACAAACAAATATATTCATTGCATAAGTATTCATACTTGTGTTTTCATTGTCATGGCAAATCCACATAAACTCGTGTTAAGTGTTTGGTTGCTTATCCTTCGCATGCCTTGACTTCCTGATGTCTGTTCCAACACTTCCAAAATGTTTTAACTATCTTACTCCCAAGTACTCTTAAAGTAATATTATAACCTCTCTGTGTTTTTGATTGGTTGCCTATGGGAATTGGGTGGGGGAGTCTCTATGATCTGTTAACATCTGTTTAAATCCCAGATGCATAAAGCCACTGGGCTTGTATTTTTCATCTACACTATAATCATCTTGTTGTAGGCTAATTGGTGTTACATGAACTCAAAAACGATTAAAATCTTTGTTTTTATAGGAAATATGGTCTAGTTTGATGTTAAAACGCATACTTTAATCAAATAACCCGACACGTTTTCTGATTGTGGTTGTGTTTGTTGTGACAGGGATAACGGTGACAAGAAATATTCATGTAACGTGTCGCTGTCTAATAAGATTTAATTATGCGTCTGCTTTCTGTTAATTGTAGGGTTATTTTTTTTATCTATTTTTAAATTATATTAATGTCCTGTAGTTTATTTTTGTGGCACATTTCCCGTCTGGAAATTTGAAAGTACTTATTTTCTTGACTCATAAGTCAAGGTGAACTTGTAACGTGTGTTTTTGGAGCAGGTCTCTGACAGGTGACCAGAAGATGGACCTGGAGCAGGTCTCTGACAGGTGACCAGAAGATGGACCTGGAGCAGGTCTCTGACAGGTGACCAGAAGATGGACCTGGAGCAGGTCTCTGACAGGTGACCAGAAGATGGACCTGGAGCAGGTCTCTGACAGGTGACCAGAAGATGGACCTGGAGCAGGTCTCTGACAGGTGACCAGAAGATGGACCTGGAGCAGGTCTCTGACAGGTGACCAGAAGATGGACCTGGAGCAGGTCTCTGACAGGTGACCAGAAGATGGACCTGGAGCAGGTCTCTGACAGGTGACCAGAAGATGGACCTGGAGCAGGTGACTCTGACAGGTGACCAGAAGATGGACCTGGAGCAGGTCTCTGACAGGTGACCAGAAGATGGACCTGGAGCAGGTCTCTGACAGGTGACCAGAAGATGGACCTGGAGCAGGTCTCTGACAGGTGACCAGATGATTGGACCTGGAGCAGGTCTCTGACAGGTGACCAGATGATTGGACCTGGAGCAGGTCTCTGACAGGTGACCAGATGATTGGACCTGGAGCAGGTGACTCTGACCGGTGACTGTTACTCTATCATCTCAACGTTGATATGAATGGGTAGTCTAGTGCAGGGGTTCTCAAGCTGTTTGGGGCCAGGGACCCACTTACAGGAAAAACAATTTCCCACGGAACCCCATCAAAACCCCTCGTAACACCAATTAAACGCACCGTACGCTTACTACCATTACCAGATGCCACTACCAGATGCAATCGGAACTATTTGTATTCTAAAAATGTTCAACCAAAATACATCAGACCTGTTTCATACTAATAAACAGAAAGACATTTAAATCATGTAATACCCCTTTTATACTTTGTATATTTATATATAGTATATATAGTATATACTTATATAACAGTAAAAATACATAGTCCTATGACTATGAACAGTAACAAGATGAACACTTGCAGGGGCCCCCTGTCTACTGTATGGAGCCCTACAGGGGCCCACGCGTCAGGGGTCAATGGAAGATTTAGGTGGAGTTCAGGGGCCACTGGGAGAGAGAGGGAGAGAGAGAGAGAGAGAGAGAGAGAGAGAGAGAGAGAGAGAGAGAGAGAGAGAGAGAGAGAGAGAGAGAGAGAGAGAGAGAGAGAGAGAGAGACTCACTACAATAAACCAAATTTCAAGGAAAAAAATGAAAATGACCTGACCCATTGGAAAACAAAAGCCAACCAGAAACTACAACGCTATCTGGCCCTCAACAGCGTGTAGTACACAGTGGCAGGATATACCTGAGCCAAAACTAAGAGAGAGAGAGAGAGAGAGAGAGAGAGAGAGAGAGAGAGAGAGAGAGAGAGAGAGAGGAGAGAGAGAGAGAGAGAGGCCAACACAGACTCCAAAGAGAAGACAGACCCAGTGTGTGTGTGTGTGTGTGTGTGTGTGTGTGTGTGTGTGTGTGTGTGTGTGTGTGTGTGTGTGTGTGTGTGTGTGTGTGTGTGTGTGTGGTGTGTGCACCCACCCACCCACCCACCCAACCACCCAACTGCACACAAAACAA
>JANIIK010000041.1:665000-667500 GCA_027704905.1 Muraenolepis orangiensis | reverse complement strand
AACTTCGCAAAAGAACTTCGGAGAATATTCCAGAGAGTTCGAGAAAACTCTTTGACAGTCGTGGGTTGTCTTTTTTTTAACGGCGGGCCGCATTGAGAACGAGTCTCTCAGTCGCTCAGTCCTCAGAGGGACGTGCGTAAAATACCTTGCTCTCCAAAAGGCGCGTTTACGCACGGCTGGTTTTCTGCCGGAGCGACAGAAAATCGTCTTATTTTGTTTTTTTTGGGGGTCCTTTGACACATTGTGGCTGATTAGAGAGAGAGACACTTTGAAAGAGAAAGACATTTTCGTCCTTTTCCAAGAAATCCCGTTTTTTTTCTCATTTCACTTTGAACTGTGCACCACCGCCAGATTGTTCGTATGAATCTCCTCGACCCCTACCTGAAGATGACGGAGGAGCAAGACAAGTGCATCTCGGACGTCCCGAGCCCCAGCATGTCGGAGGACTCTACGGGCTCCTCGCCGTGCCCGTCGGGCTCCAGCTCCGACGCGGAGAACACGCGACCCTCGGAGAACGGGTTCCTGATGCGCGGCGACGGCTCGGGCATCGCCGCCGTCGCCGCCGCCGCCGTCGTCCTGCAGGGCGCCGACTTCAAGAAGGACGACGAGGATAAGTTCCCCGTGTGCATTCGCGACGCCGTCTCCCAGGTGCTCAAGGGCTACGACTGGACCCTGGTGCCCATGCCCGTGCGCGTAAACGGATCTAGCAAGAACAAGCCGCACGTCAAGCGGCCCATGAACGCCTTCATGGTGTGGGCGCAAGCGGCCCGCAGGAAGCTGGCGGACCAGTACCCGCACCTCCACAACGCGGAGCTCAGCAAGACCCTGGGCAAACTGTGGAGGTATGTGTGGTTTAGTTGTGTTGTTGTTGTACGACGCGTGTGTGTAGTGTGTGTGTGTGTGTGTGTGTGTGTGTGTGTGTGTGTGTGTGTGTGTGTGTGTGTGTGTGTGTGTGTGTGTGTGTGTGTGCGTGACAGTGTGTGTGTGTGTAGTTGTGTGCGTGTGTGCGTGTGCGTGTGTGTGTGCGTGTGTGTGTGTGTGTGTTTGATTCGGCGTTGCTTGCAACTTTAACATTGCATGCATTCGATTATTAAGACATAAAGAGAGAAAACGCTTATTTTTTTAATTCTAGAAACCGTCTTATCTTAATCCTAATACCAGTACACCATTTTAGTTGTCCTTGTGCAATGACAATACATTTAGATTCGGAGTCTGATTAATGGACTAATGTTTTATAAAGTGTGTTTCTGATGCATGCTACTTGGGTCGTTCCCATATGTGAAACTTACAGAATTGTTCGCATTGTCCAACTTTTAGTGGGTCTTTTTACGATTTGACTGACCGTAAACCTCTCATTTATTAACAGACTTCTTAACGAGGGAGAGAAGAGGCCGTTCGTGGAGGAGGCCGAGCGGCTCCGCGTCCAGCACAAGAAGGACCACCCGGACTACAAGTACCAGCCCCGGCGGAGGAAGTCCTTGAAGAACGGCCAGGGGGGGGACTCGGAGGACGGCGGGGAGCAGACGCACATCACGCCCAACGCCATCTTCAAGGCGCTGCAGCAGGCCGACTCCCCGGCCTCCAGCATGGGGGACGTGCACTCTCCCGGCGAGCACTCAGGTAGAAATACTACTAAATACTACTAAATATTAGACTTAAGTAGAACAACCGAAAAAAAAACACGAAAGGAAAGTTAGTTACCTGACTGTGACTGGTTTATTTCATTCCTCTCTCTCTCTCTCTCTCTCTCTCTCTCTCTCTCTCTCTCTCTCTCTCTCTCTCTCTCTCTCTCTCTCTCTCTCTCTCTCTCTCCCCTCTCTCCCCTTTCACTCTCTCTCGTTCTCTCAAAATATATGTACATATATTAATAAAAATATTTGTTATTTCAATTTTTTATATTATTACTAATATTTTAATATTATATAATTCATATTATAGGAAGATCATGTCATTCATTAGTCCCAGAAGGATGTTGTTTTTGTTGCACTGATGGAAAAAGTCAAATAATTAACCACTCTACCATTTGTCTTGTCATCCAGGCTCCCAGGGACCTCCCACACCTCCCACCACCCCCAAAACAGACATCCTCTTGGGCAAGATGGACCTGAAGCGCGAGGCGGGCGTGCGCTCGGCCCCGGAGGGCCACTCCTCCGTCTCCGTCTCCGTCTCCGGCGGCGGGGGCGGCGGGGCGGGCCGCCAGCTCAACATCGACTTCCGCGACGTGGACATTGGCGAGCTGAGCAGCGACGTCATCTCCCACATCGAGACCTTCGACGTCAACGAGTTCGACCAGTACCTGCCGCCCCACGGCCACCCCGGGGCCGGGGCGGCGGGCTACGCCGGCGGCTATGGCATCTCCGGCCCGGGCGGCATCTCTGCCGCCGCCGCCGCCGCCTGGATGGGTAAGAGCCAGCATGCCCTGAGCGCCCTGGGGGGCGGAGGTGGGTCCGAGACCTCCCAGAACCAGAACCAGAACCAGAGGACCCACATCAAGACGGAG
>JANIIK010000041.1:650000-652500 GCA_027704905.1 Muraenolepis orangiensis | reverse complement strand
CTGTTGTGTGTGTCATACACACACACACACACACACACACACCCCATACACAAACATAACAAAATACACACACGGGTACACACCCATACGCCTACACACACACACACACCCACACACACACCCCGTACACAAAAACAAACATACACACATATAGTCACATGGCCACACACACATACACACACACACACACACACACACACACACACACACACACACACACACACACACACACACACACACACACACACACACACACACACAGTGTTGTTACAGATAGTGGTCTCGAGCGACTGCATGCATCACTGGGGGGTTCATCCACAGGCCTCCTGCCTGGGAGGTCATGCACAGTACCGCCAGATGTACAGGGGGGTGTGTGTGTGTGTGTGCGTGTGTGTGTGTGTGTGTGTGTGATGTGTGTGTGTGTGTGTGTGTGTGTGTGTATGCATGCAACACCAGATGTGGAAAGGGGTGACAGGGTGGCATTTGTGTGTGTGTATGTGTGTGTGTGTGTGTGTGTGTGTGTGTGTGTGCGTGCGTGTGTGTGTGTGTGTGTGTGTGTGTGTGTGTGTGTGTGTGTGTGTGTGTGTGTGTGTGTGTGTGTGTGTGTGTGTGTGCGTGTGTGTGTGTGCGTGTGTCGTTGTGCATTCACACCTATATCTCTCGTTTTGATCTACAGTCACGGTATTGACATCTGGCAGAGCACCCAGTCAAACAAACACACACACACACCACACACACACACACACACACACACACGCACACACACCACAACACACACATCACATCATCTCGCCGGCGCTCGCCTGTCACACGGGTTGGCGTGACGACGGGCGTGACCACATCGCATCCCGCTGAGGTGAACCATGAACCACATCCCCAGGTTAGGTACACATATTTATTCGACATGTTTGGACAATAAACACCGAAGAAGTGTTTCTAAGAAGCCAAAAACACAAGGACACACTTTGGATCACCGCAATTATGGAGGGGAAAAAGTGGCCAATATTTATTATTATTATTATTATTATTATTATTATTATTCACCACAAGTGGTGAATTATACATTGTGATGCATGAGTGAATACATGAGCGGATGAATGCATGAAGCATTTGTTGACGCAGAAATGCAGAACGTGTCACGACTGTGTGGTGAGGTTGGACCCAGAACGCAGGCGGAGACCAGGAAAGGAAGAACAGGGGTTTATTAATGGCACAAAACACAATAGAAGGCGATTCCCCAGGCCGACGAGGGAGCTGGGACCGGGAGATCGAGGTGCGTCAAGCCGACAGGTAGGAGACGTAGGGATCGTTGGGGACAGGCGATGGTCAGGTTACCGGGAGGTCGAGGTGCGTCAAGCCGACAGGTAGGAGACGTAGGGATCGTTGGGGACAGGCGATGGTCAGGTTACCGGGAGGTCGAGGTGCGTCAAGCCGACAGGTAGGAGACGTAGGGATCGTTGGGGACAGGCGATGGTCAGGTTACCGGGAGGTCGAGGTGCGTCAAGCCGACAGGTAGGAGACGTAGGGATCGTTGGGGACAGGCGATGGTCAGGTTACCGGGAGGTCGAGGTGCGTCAAGCCGACAGGTAGGAGACGTGCGGAACTCCGGGACCGACGAGGGTGGCTGGAACAGCAGACGGGCGGACTATCTCTCCGATAGTCCGTAGCAGGGTGATCAGGACCAGGGATGAATGTCACCTGGGGACTGGTAGCGTACCGGTTTACACGTAGTACGAACGAGCGACGTCTCTCACTGACGCCGCTGTATAAATAGCCCCCAGGTGAGATCAATGGTAATTAGCCACGGTAATGGTTGGCAGGTGCGTGTGTGTGCGCCTCTAGCGCACGCGGCCTGGCAACGCCCCCTGTCAACCACCGTAACCGTGACAGAACGTATACAAATGGCACTTATAATGTAGAATATATAAATACAGCATGTCAAGTCAAGTCAAGTCCAGTTTGTTGTCACTTCACAGTTTACACTTTAAGTATAAAGCAGTGGTGTGAACATCTTATGTGCAAATACCCGACGACAGACAGCAGTGACACAAATAACTGCTGTAACTGCTGCATGTGTTTTGACATACAGCTGTATGTTTGGTTGCAGTTTTTTTGTATGATTAGATTAGATTAGATTAGATTAGATTAGATTAGATTAGATTAGATTAGATTAGATTAGATTCTAATGTGTTGTCATTGCACAGCACAAGTACAGTACAGTGAAAACAATGTGGCATCTAACCAGAGTGCAAGTGTTGCAGTAAAGTGCATGGTGATATATAATGTACAGTTTACAGTGGCTAAAAGACAGTCTACTAGGTATAACAACTGTTATAAGATTACTTATAGAGTATGTGTGATATGTGCATAATAATAGGTGTATATATATATATATATATATTGTATATATACGTATACAAGTATTCAGCAGGTAATGAGCAGGGATATGCAGTTTTATCAACAGTTGAATGATATATGGAGAGGAACGCGGGTTCGAGTC
>JANIIK010000041.1:622500-625000 GCA_027704905.1 Muraenolepis orangiensis | reverse complement strand
GGGGGTGGGTGGGGGTGGGGGGTGGTGGTGGTGGTGGGGTGGGGTGGTGGTGGTGACGGTGGTGGTGGTGGTGGTGGCGGTGGCGGTGGTGGTGGCGGTGGTGACGGTGGTGGCGGGGGGGGGTGGCGGTGGTGGCGGTGGTGGCGGTGGCGGCGGTGGCGGCGGTGGTAGCGGTGGCGGTGGTGGTGGCGGTGGTGGGTGGTGGACGGTGGCAGTGGCGGTGGTGGTGGCGGTGGCGGTGGACGGTAGCGGTGGTGGCGGTGGTGGTGGTGGTGGTGGCGGTGGCGGCGGTAGCGGTGGTGGCGGTGGTGGTGGTGGTGGTGACGGTGGCGGTGGCGGTGGCGGTGGTGGCGGGTGGCGGCGGGTAGCGGTGGTGGCGGGTGGCGGTGGTGGCGGTGGCGGTGGCGGTGGTGGCGGCGGTAGCGGTGGTGGCGGTGGCGCGGTGGCGGCGGGTAGCGGTGGTGGCGGTGGCGGTGGGATTCGTACAGTAGTGCTGCGCTCCGAGCCAAACCAGCCTCGTTAGCGACGGCACAATAACTCCACGAGATCCCGGGTACTTCCTAGCTCTCTAACCGACTACAACACACACGCCCCACACCCCTCACACACAACCCCCTGACGAAACTCTTACATTTGACAAAGGCCCTCAATCGGGAAGAGGGGGGAGGGAGGGGGAGAAGAGAGAGAGGCGGGAAGGTGTTGGGGGTTCAAATGTTTCGGCTAATTACTCTCAGGATGAAACGCCTTGTTGCGTACGCACGTACGCACGACAGCACACACGTACGCCCGTCTCTCGTCGCTTCCCGCCGCTCTCGGATTCCGATAGTTTTTTTTGTTTCGCTTCTGTGTTTCTTCCTTTTTCATTTTTTTGGTCTCTTCCTCTTCGCTCTGCGTTAGACAGACTGGCAGGCGGGCGAGCGGCGCTTGGCAGGCAGGCAGGCAGGCAGGCGGGCGGGCGGGCGGCCTTTGAAGGTGCAGTCGTCGACGGCAACGGTGGCGGTGGCGGGGGTGGTGGGTGGCGGGTGGCGGCGGAGGAGCCGCCGGGCTTTGTAGTGATATTTCCAGCAGCAGCAGCAGCAGCGGCGTGGTCTCATTACTTCCTGACGTGGGGAGATGTGCGCAGGGGCGGCTTGTCATTTCGCACTGTCAAACGTTTTTGTTTTTTTCACCGTGAAGGAGCGCGGTAGGTGGGGGGGGGTGGGGTGGGTAGAGAGAGAGAGAGAGAGAGACAGGAATATGGGAACTTCAATGACCCGCCTGCCTCTGGCGCGCAGAGACGAGGAATATATTAAAAACACCCCAAAAATAGCGCAGATAAAGTCAGACCGCGCGCGGACGTGCTTCAAAGCGCTTGTAAAAAGCTGTGTAATGTCAGGTCCCCGAGGTGTCGAGCAGAATGTCTGTAATCACGTCTGCTCTGGGGCCGGTCCAGCCGTCCAGCTGTGGCTGGACCGGCCGACGGACGGCTAATTCACTTAAGGTGCGCGTACCACCATCGCCGCTGATGAAGTGAACCTCGGGGCAGCAGATATTGGAAAGAGGCTGAGACAAGGGGGAGGGGCTTTGTGCTTTGCTCCCGAGGGCAGCGAGACGGTGCTACACCTCGGAAAAGCTCCTGGATGTTTTTACATGGGACAATAAATGCCAGTTTTTTTTTTTTTTGTGTATGTGTGTGTGTGTGTGCGTGTCTGAGGTGGTGGTGGTGTCCCTCTAAGTTGATTTCACATGGTGTTCTCTCATAGCGGAACAAAAAAGCCTTTGCTCTGTTTAAGAGGCTGCCAAGAATTGATTGAAGCGCCTGGTTACCATGTGAACCCCGGCCTGTTGCTGGGGTGACTGTCCCAAAGTGCTTCCTGGGTAATTTTCGAGGTGACTGGTTTGTGCACGCCTGTGTGCCCCCCCCCTCATTCAGGCCCCAGCAGGGGGCCTTTCATTAGGGCCGCTGAATGGCCTTATTCATCCCCTTCACCTCGCTTGGTCACGCTGCGTCTCTGCAGAGGGTCCAGGACAAACTTTTTCTCTCTTTTTTACACTCCCCGATCGGCCACACTCCGCCCATCTTAGTCCTGCTCCGCTGTGTGTAGTGGAACATGTGGTGGCTTGGCTTAGGGGGTGGGGAAGGGGGAGTTGACAGTCAAACTCCCTTTTTTTTCCAGACAAACTAATAAGTGAGACTTGCTCTAGGGACTCGCTCTGCCATGGACTTATTTTGTCTTAAAGTTACGTTCAACAAAGACCCAGCGCCAGACCGGCGCACACCTGGCTTCCGAGGTTTGATAAAGGGGAAAGCCTGCGTGCTTTTGAAGCACCACATCCCATATATTTCCATGCTTAGTTCTGCAACACGGGAACAAAAAATTGCATCCAACAGTGCGTCACCGCCGCCTGACAGTGTCTCCGCATCCACATCTATCTCCGAGCGCGCCGCCAAATGTGTTCCCCCAAGAGCCGTTCCAGCAGAGTTCAGGGCCATTTCAGCCCCTTCGGTCCCCGCTCTGCC
>JANIIK010000041.1:610000-617500 GCA_027704905.1 Muraenolepis orangiensis | reverse complement strand
AAAACCAAAAAGAAAATACACAACAGCTGAGAAAACACAGATTGCTATTGTTGTTATGGTCTCCATCCCAGTCCCCGTGGTTACGAGCAGCGGCCTCAATCAGGGCTGGAGCGCCGCTTCACTTTAATGAAGGAAGCTTCCTGTTTTCACTGGCTCAGGGTTCAAGAAGCCCCTTTTTGGGCTGACGGCGCGGGCCAAAAAAAACCCAAAAACCTCAATCAGGCGCAATTACATCGCCATCAGATGGAAATGTAATTGATTCGAAAGTTTTGACACGAGATATAACTACATTAACCAAAAAGAAAAAAGAAAAGAAGAAGGGATTGATTCCTCCGGGACAGGGCCAACCGGGAGCTCATTAACCGCGCGCTTTTGAATTATTGAGTTCCCCCCGGCAGTGACATTGACGAACAGAGACACGGCCAATTGGCCTTTTAACAACTGAGTTTATCTCAACTTACCAGGGGGGGCAACCCGAGACACTCAAAGGGGACACTTGTGTGTATGAATATCGCATGGATGGGACTCGTAATGGTCCTTAATTGAAAGGGTTCAGGGGACGAGGGTATAGGGGTCAAAGATGCCCCCTCCCCCCTGTCGTCGTCGTCGCCTTCAGCCCCCAGGGGAAACATCCTGATGTCACGTCCTGCCCGGCTATCGTTTCTATGGCAACAGCACCACCTCTTACATTCGGGTGAACGGTAGCATTGCACACACATTCTGCACTCCTCCAAGAGATGTGTGCAGGCTCTGGCACGGAAAGCTCTGGCAGACACAAAGAGCTTAAAAGAGACAGCAGCCGGCCTCTTGGGGGCTTGAGGGAGGAAAGGGGGGGGTGCTCGTCTGCCTGACCCTGACCACGGGCCTACGGGGTCTCCCTGGGGCGTCCGCAGGGGCCCCTGTGGAGCGGATAAAGATATGAGGCTCTTCAGTGGAGCCCTGGCCTTCCCCAAGAAACTATTGCCTAGTTGCCTCTGAGACTGGTCCCGTCCCCGAGGCCCCTGTGGTCTCTCTCTCTCTCTCTCTCTCTCTCTCTCTCTCTCTCTCTCTCTCTCCTGATCTCATCTCACAGCACTCCCATGGGTTTGCTCACAAAAATGAGAACTCAATTAATTCAGGGGAAATGAGGGCAAAGGAGGAGGAGCCCTGGGAGCCCAGTGAGATGGAAATACAGCGATAGAGAGAGAGAGAGAGAGAGAGAGAGAGAGAGAGAGAGAGAGAGAGAGAGAGAGAGAGAGAGAGAGAGAGAGAGAGAGAGAGAGATAAGATAGTCAGAAAGAAACTAAGACGGACAGAAAGAGAGAAAAAAAATAAAATGAAAAAAAACAAAGGCAAGCCACAACACGACCTCCCGGTCATGTGGTCGTGTGGCCCGGATTCAGCAAAACGGATCAGCGCTGGAAGGACGTGGAGGTGTGCATTAAGTCCTTAACCGAGTCAATCCCGTCGCTAGTTCAAACACAGCTGGGAAAGGCCCCTCATTACCAAGAGGGGAGGCTGTGTAAACAGCCCCCCCGTTACAATGGCACAGACACACAAGGGGAGCACTGTGGCGGCGAGGGTGATCACAACAAAGGACGGGCGTGGTTATAATAGCGCCATGAGGAAACTCAATACCGCTCCATTCTCCCATACGGGCCGGCTGAAAGCATCCCCTGGCTGACCTTTAACTGGCCTCCAGTGACCACAGACTGGCTGTTAACCCATTATCACACGCCTGTGAAAGGGGTTGCACAGATAACAGGGACTGGGACAGAATAGGACATTGAGGACACAAAGTGAATGGACTAGTCAAGTGTACAGTAACCTACATGATGTAGTACATAAGTGTTCCTTATGTGTAACTGTGTGTGTGTGTGCGTGTGTGTGTGCATGTGTGTGTGTTTGTGTGTGTGTGCGCGCGTGTGTGTGTGTGTGTAGTGGGAGTGTGTGGAAGTGGTGATGTTGAAGGCACGTCTTTGTGTGTGTGCTCGCTGAATCAGCTGACATTGACGCTGCATAATAACTAAGGGTATGAAACCAACAACAACCTACAAAGGGAACGGTTATCCCATTGACCAAATAAGATGCATCGTTCCAATGAAAACATGCATGTGCTTTAAGGCTGACTGCAAGACCAGTCCACCATCTGCAACAACAAGCAGATATCCACCGACCAGTATCTACTCCAACACTGCCGGAACAGATCCCTATAAGCGCCTGGTGAATTTGTCTAAAAACCAACAATGTTTACGATGTACATAAAAAGCGCCTTAGGTCTGGATATACTGCTTCAAATGGAGCCATTACTGAGGAGAGGAGAACAAGCCCTTCTTAGAGGGCCTGGATGATTCATTGGAACTCATCCTTATTTTTTATTCTTCCAGGGAAGAAAACAAGTGCCGCATGAACCGCAAGAGGATAGAAAGACACAACTGTGAACTAGGCTGGCCACGGTGTAGCACCACATGCCGGTAACATGCTGTGAAACCGACTCGGACGGACGCAAAGAATCCCATCAATGCATGGCAAAAATACCCCACACATGTTCGTTATGAATTGCTGAAAGAGCGGCTGATATAGATAGTAGAGATAAACCAACACAACTCCACCAACGGCTGAACCTCACTGCTCCGTGACCATCCGTGATCCATGCAAGCCTCAGAACGTGTGTGAGTGGCGAAAGGGCCGGGGACACTTGATTATGCTTTCCAAAAAAAAAAATTTAAGGAATAATCTTCTCATCTATCACCTCATTCCACGTTTTTTTTATTGAAATCCATCCTAATCCCTAGACACCTGGGCCATACCTCCTCTGACCGGAACGCGAAACCAGAGCAAGAAACACTACGCAGCCATTTGGTTTTGTTTGTCACCCCTGGGCCTCCTTAGATCTGGGAAACCCTACCCCACTGTTCCCTGCTCCGCGCGTCCCCCCCCCCTACCCCCAACCCACCACCACCACCACCACCACCCCCCCCACCACCACCACCACCACCCCTACCCCCACCACCACCACCACCCCCACCACCACCACCACCCCACGTATCGCCTTACGTCCCGCTAGTTACCTCGGGCAAACAAGGGCTTCAGCGGCTCCGGTGGATTCAATTGACCAGGATTGAGCACAGTTCACCGGCTTTTGGCTGGCGCTCTGGGAGTAGATGACAGCCGTGTGTGTGTGGGTGTGTGTGTGTGTGTGTGTGTGGAGCCAGAGAGTATCGGTTGACCCAGACTAATTATTCATAAGGCCTTGTTGTGATGGCTGCTGCACTGCTCGGGTCAGGCAGGAGCGGCTAGTGGGGAAACAATAACATGTCCTGCTGAAACAGGCTCCACCCTGCTGGGCCACAGGAAGAGTGAACCTGTTCATGAAACAGGCTCCACCCTGCTGGGCCACAGGAAGAGTGAGACAAACCTGTTCATGAAACAGGCTCCACCCTGCTGGGCCACAGGAAGAGTGAGACAAACCTGTTCATGAAACAGGCTCCACCCTGCTGGGCCACAGGAAGAGTGAGACAAACCTGTTCATGAAACAGGCTCCACACTGCTGGGCCACAGGAAGAGTGAGACAAACCTGTTCATGAAACAGGCTCCACACTGCTGGGCCACAGGAAGAGTGAGAAAAACCTGGTCATGAAACAGGCTCCACCCTGCTGGGCCACAGGAAGAGTGAGACAAACCTGGTCATGAAACAGGCTCCACACTGCTGGGCCACAGGAAGAGTGAGAAAAACCTGGTCATGAAACAGGCTCCACCCTGCTGGGCCACAGGAAGAGTGAGACAAACCTGGTCATGAAACAGGCTCCACACTGCTGGGCCACAGGAAGAGTGAGAAAAACCTGTTCATGAAACAGGCTCCACACTGCTGGGCCACAGGAAGAGTGAGACAAACCTGTTCATGAAACAGGCTCCACCCTGCTGGGGTACAGGAAGAGTGAGAAAAACCTGTTCATGCCGCAAGTCTTGCTGGGAAGACGGAGAGTCCTGAGAGTGTAGTCCTGTGTGTGTGTGTGGGCATGTGTAGTTTAACATCCGTTTGTGGGCGAGCACCGTTAGGGTGGTGTTAGCACGCTTACAATTTGCACATTGTATATAAATGCATATATTCACAAAGTGACTTAATATCCTCCGTCTCCTGATCTTGCATGCATCACTTTGAAATGTATAACTACTGTGATTGTGGATCTTGACAGCAGGCTCTCTCTCCATACACACACAGTGAGAAGAG
The DNA here is from genome assembly GCA_027704905.1 of Muraenolepis orangiensis. Classification (NCBI taxonomy): domain Eukaryota; kingdom Metazoa; phylum Chordata; class Actinopteri; order Gadiformes; family Muraenolepididae; genus Muraenolepis; species Muraenolepis orangiensis. Next base: position 613,290 of record JANIIK010000041.1, on the reverse strand, counting down.
ACACAAAGGGTGTGCCATCCGACAGGTGCATGCTAAAAACATGACTTTACCAGCTCTGCGTTTCAAGGCGATTGGAAATACATGCGGGGTTGCAATGCATCGCGCCTCACCTTATTCACATTATTCACCTTATTCACCTTATTCACCTTATTCACCTTATTCACCTTATTCACCTTATTCACCTTATTCACCTTATTCACCTTATTCACCTTATTCACCTTATTCACCTTATTCACATCTTTTCTGCGTTGATAAAAAGCGTGAGGCCGCCCACGTGGAAACACACGGGCCGGAGTATTCTGACCTTTTGAGCGGAGGTGAGCCGCTTTCCTCGATTTATAATCAAAAGCTGAGCACAAAATATGAACGGACCAGCGCACACACAAAAAGGCCCCACTTACGAGCGAAGGCACAACGCTCCGGCAATTAGCGGCGCGAGGAGAGAGTCGCTGGATCGGTTTCAGTTTTTGAATGTTAATTACAGTGTTTTACAACGTCGAGGAGATAACGAGTTAGCGCCCGGCGACGGCGATGACACGTCCTTTTAACGAGTGCCGTGGAAAATTTATGAAACTTGAGATCAGGCACAATGAGCTGCTACTAGCTTGTCACACGCTCTCCTGCTCTCCCTCCCCTTGGTCTCTAATGAAGCCAGACACCTTGGTCTCTAATGAAGCCAGACACTTCTTTTCTTTGTCTCTCCTGCTTGTTCGGCGCACCTTTTTTAGTGGGGACTGATTATCGTCTGTTTTTCGACAGGCCAAAACAGCCGCCTGTTGTTTATTATCTCCCGATGTCCTAACAGCAATCTCATTGTGTCCTGTTCCCCGCCCTTATGCCACGTGTGATCCCATCTGGGCCCTGGTATTTAATGACACCCATAGGGCGGAGCGAAATGAAGAATAGAATAAATAGAACATGTGACCACAAAAAGCCTATCGGAGATCACAGACAGAGTCGTGTTACGGATCATTCTGTGAGTGGGACCGGTGGCAAAGGGAGGGAGGTAGGGTGGTGGTGGTGGTGTAACTAATGTCTTTCCAGTCATTCCTGTCCATCTAAGTGCCGAGGGATCAAGTGCAGAGGGATCAGAGGCTTGGTGCAATCCAAAGGGTTAATGTGGCCAAGTTCTGAGCCCTGATCCAGAAAGAAAGCTAACTGTATCACTGATAGCCCCGGGCTCTAATGCCACTAAGGATCCATCCCTTCTAATTTAGGCAAATCCTGTGATATTCTGGTTACAGTGTTCAGTGCTGACCTGGGGAACGAGTCAGTACTGAATCAAATGCAGCTCTTTAGTCTCCAAGTCCCATTGCTATTATCATTAACCCCAATGGCGTTTGCAATACATGACATAATCAAAAATGTGGGTAAACACGGGACACAATGTTTATATCTGAGGTTGGTATTTCTTGTATATAAATATACCAAAGATTTCTGAGAAAGAAGAGGGGAATCAGCCTGCACCAACATAGTATGGAAGAAGAGGGAAATCAGCCTGCACCAACATAGTATGGCGAACTGTAATAGTGAAATGCGTCTGAGATGATTCACTGAATGGTGAGTCCTGATCCCAACAACCAACCCTTTGTCCAGTAACCACAGCCAATGCTGGGAAATGTGCCAGAAATGTACAGGCCGGTGCTTAAGACTAGAAGAGGGCAGGAACAGAGCATGAGAAGATCCTTTGAAAACCAACAAACACACAAGCCATAGGATGGTGTTAAGATATCAATAAAAACAGGTGTTAACCGGCTTAGCTAAGACGTTAAGGGGCTGGGATAATCTTAGCCTGAGAGAGACTTGTCTCTTGAATACTGATGCCTGTGATACACCATTAAAGCCCACTGACTTAATTAGGGGTGAGGTTAGACACCGGTTGGACCGTCAATTCTCAAGCTGTGCTAAGACTGGCACTTGAAGATGGAACAGGCCACAATAGTGGAGGGAATACATGTCTGGGAAAGGGACATTGAGTGGAACAAGTGGAACATTTACCCTAGGGACTTTGGTGGGGTTTTGAGATAGAATTATTTAGAATAAAAATCTGGAGGATTGAATTGTCTTTATTGCTAACACACATTTCACACAGTGAAATGTGTTTCTCTGTATCTAACCCATCCTAGTATTAGCAGCAGTGGGCAACTATTTGATATACAGCGCCCGGGGGGGAAGTTTAGGGGTCCGGTGCCTTGCTCAAGGGCACCTCGGCAGTACCCAGGTGTTTCGGGTACTTGAACCTTCCGGTTCCCAAGCCAAGTCTCAACCAACTTAGCTATCCTGCCACCATTAGCTGTGGCCTAAACAGCTACAAAAAGAACAACCAATGGTTATAAAAAATACACATAGTAATAAGTTAGTCATTGATTCTGTAATTCTATCATAGAATTCTATCCAATCTTCGGTCAAATTGAACACAGCCAAAGCAAAGCGTAGTAAACATGCGTTACAGATTCTGGCACTCAAAGTTAAAAACCAACTATGCTTTTTAACTTTAATATGCCTGTAGATTAAGGGGAACAGATTATTAAAATAGAAAGAGGGGAGAGATTTGTAGATTACTACGTGATGTAAATATTTATGAAATCAAAACATATTCACATTTAGCCTATTCTTGCAATGGTAAATGTAGTACTGTGGTAAAATAATGGGCAGTACATGCACACTTGTTAACTATGATGCATTTTAACATAAGTAAACCTCCCAAAAATAATCCTAAAAAGCTACTGACCTTTAGTCATTAAGAAATCGATTCAAGTACAAAAAAACATTATTAACTACATATTTGACATAGCCTGCATCACTCAAGACTAGTACACGTAAGTATACGTTAAAGTCAATTATATAGTATTGGTTTATAGCTGCCAAGATAAAAGCATGTATCAGCATGGCCACTACACCACCTAGGTTGAAGTCTGTCCTGTGGTCCTTTGTAGTCTTCACTCCGTTTCTGGACACTCTGTTAAAGTCCATAAAGACTCAAATATGACCCAAAAATATGACCACGTGTATGTGTAGTCCATGTGTATCTTTACATTGGTTATTATTATGTATTGTAAATGTTTCTAGCTTGGTCATCCAATTGTCTAAGACAATCACATATAATGTAATATGATAATCATATCCTCATATATTATTTACATAGGTCCATGGGTTATTTCATTGCTTTCTTTTTACAAAAAATTAAGAGGCAGAAAAATACATCAAAGTGCCGTGAAAACAAGCTTATTCTCCGTCAAACATATCGGAACAGAAACAGATAGCACCTAAAGGGAATGTGTAATCGCACC
>JANIIK010000041.1:592500-605000 GCA_027704905.1 Muraenolepis orangiensis | reverse complement strand
TCCACACCGCCAGGGAGATCAACACATTGTCATTCTCTGCTGAGGCACACCTTCGCCGCAGCCCCCCCTCCCCTCCACCACTGCTGCTGCAAGATTTATGGTAATTCCTGATAGCCTGTGATAGGATGCAGCCCATAAACCCATGTGAGGTATGTGTTTCTATGGTAACCTTTCCTCCACTCTCGTCCCGTGTTTCTTGGTGTTTTTCATACATTTCTCTCTCTCTCTCTCTCTCTCTCTCTCGCTCTCTCTCTCTCTCTCTCTCTCTCTCTCGCTCTCTCTCTCTCTCTCTCTCTCTCTCTCTCTCTCTCTCGCTCTCTCGCTCTCTCGTTTTCCTTTCTGTATTGCTGGGATACTGCCGGTAGGGAAAAGGCAGAGAGACGCAAAGGCAGACACAGATGTTTCCTCGTCGCCTTTTAATCTGCTATTCCCCCGGCGCGGCGCGGAGGAACATACTCTCCCCTTTAGAATGGTAATTGGACGAGATGAATAACAAATAAACAACACAAAACAGCGGCCCCGCCATGGCGGGGAGCACTTTAACAGTTTGGAATGATCACACTTTATGGCTACTAATGCCTTCGGGAGACGGAGGGAGGCCGTGAATCTTTCAGGACGAGCGCTGCGGGGACACACTCGGTTTCTCTCTCTCTCTCTCGCTCGCTCGTCTAATCAGCGGAAGATCTAGCCGAGGCTCGGGTTGGCCCGGGAACGCCTCATTAAGACGGAGGCATTACCATAAAAACTAACGCACGCCGTTGGTTTCGCTTGCCTTCGCCAATTTTCCCCTCTATAATCCCCCGAAGAGCGCCCCCCGTACTCCTCATCCCGTATAGTCCCGTATGGACGCCTTAACTCAAAGTTGCGGTCCGTGGCGTATCCCGATACATCATTTGCGCACAGTGCACACTTCAAACAAAAGCGTGCGCGAGGGGGACGGGGGGGGGCGGGGGGATCAAAGGCCCCGCCAAACACGCCGGACACGTACAGGAACCACAGGAATAGTTATTTATACCGCCCGCAAGCCCCCCCTTAATCTGGCACACACACATGATCACATCATTTGGTTCCAGTGTGACATCATCCGTGTCTTTATGGTTCCTGGTTCCCCTGGTCGTCCCGTGCGCCTCGGTTCCCATATGTCACCCACGTGCGTGAGAACCATAAAAAGAAACGCACAGACTTCTCTCTTTTCAAAGTGCTCGGTGTTTGGCAGATTCATTGCTTACGCATTGGAGGTAGTGATGGCGTTGCCAGACACCGGCCTCACCGGGTCTCAGCGGTCGGCCAATACTTTGGAGAATATTTTTGGTCTTTTCCGCTGCAAAACCGGCGGAAGCATCTGTCTGGCAGGGGGCCGGGGGTGTTTGTCGACGTCGCCGAGGTAAATACGCTTTTTTTTTCCCCAGACGCACCGGTGCAACATCTGAAAGAACCGGAGTTTAACCGAGCTATTTTCATAAAAAGAAAAAAAGGGTTAGTTGCTTTCCCCCCACGCCCCCCCCCCCCTGAAGAGCTTTATTACAGGAGGATATTTTTGAAAGGCTATCAAATGTGCCAAACATTTACTTTGATAACTCCATCAGATGGCATCCTGGGTTTAATGGCGGCAATCTGCGAGCGCCGAGCCGCACGCCTGGAGCTCAGACAATAATGGCGGGGAATAAATGCGAGGAAGGAATGAATCAAATCTTTTTTTCCCTTCTTCCTTCCAGTTCATAAATAATGCACCTTGTGCTCGCTGGAGAGCAGTTCTCCTATTTAACTATGCATGCCCGACACCGAGTTCCTCCCCGTGTCTCCAGCGCTCGGCGGAGACACAAACACAGCGTGTCTGGTGGGTCAACATGACAGGGAGACGAGGAGGAGGAGGAGGAGGAGGAGGAGGAGGAGGAGGAGGAGGAGGAGGAGGAGGAGGAGGAGGAGGAGGAGGAGGACTACCTGGGGCACCATCTCTCTCCTCCCAGCTTTTGGCCCACCGCCCACACGGAGCAAACCCTCCCCCATGGCAAGGGGTTCTGGCCGGAAGAGTGCCGGGGGCCACCCACTCGTCCGCCACCGCCGCCGCCACCGCCGCCCCTCTTTAGGTGGTAGGTACAGGAAATAAAGAAACAACTAAGTAAGGGGGATCAAATGGGGGAGAGAGAGAGAGAGAGAGAGAGAGAGAGAGAGAGAGAGAGAGAGAGAGAGAGAGAGAGAGAGAGAGAGAGAGAGAGAGAGAGAGAGAGAGAGAGAGGGAGAGAGAGAGGGAGAGAGAGGGAGAGAGAGAGAGAGAGAGAGAGAGCGAGAAACAACCCGGGAGAAATACAAAGTGCAGGACTAATTATCCAATTAATGTGCAATTAAGCTCATGCGGCCTAATGGTCTGTGTTGTATTTGTTAATGACTTTGGCTGACGGAGGAGCCTATTCAACCCACTGTGGGCTGATGTTTGAAGCAGACACACTCAAACACCCTTATAAGCACAAATGAGCCCAATACGGCAGCGGTACAATTAGTAAGTGTCAAGCTTATATAGTAATTCAGTATGAAAACCCTTTAATGCATGTGGCCCGGTATGCTAATGTGTATTGTGTATTTTTCTGTGTGTTGTTCTGAGGGCATACGACTACCGAGTTGGTGGGAAATCAAACCCCCCTGACACATAATTCAACAAAGCATTTCATTAAGAATTTAATTATCTGCTGTAGCACAGTTTTCTAATGAATGCTAATTATATTCAAGCTAATATTTAATCACACACAATTTCTACAGTCAACTCTGTGCGAGGAAATACCAATTCTAATGAACACGCACTGTTCAGTTATTGAACTTCGGCGAGCTAGCGTTATGAAGGAAGAAACATTAGCGTTGACTAACTCTCTCTCTCTCTCTCCCTCATGACATTCTCTTGGAGGGGTATTTTCATGCAATTAATAATGCACCCATAGTGTGCATAACATATATTGGACAGATACGCTCCTGTATATAGGACCAGCAGGTGCATCAGGTGACGTGTGGATGACTAGTGTGAAGAGTGAGGTCCGTTTGAGGCCTACGACTCAACCCTATCTTAAAGGAGTCATCCCTGTGGGCAACTAGAACAACAGGGTTCTACAGCTGAAGGCAAGTTAGATTTAAGACTTATTAGGACTTATTAAGACTCGGAATGTCGCTCGGAATGAGGCCTCAGGGTTAGGGACAATTTTACCCAAATGTTTATTGTAACATAAAACATGACAGTTAAAGGTTAGATGATCTACATTAAAATTAAAAAAAAATGAGTGTTGTTGGTTTTCGCTATCCTGGTCTGTGTGATGTTAAAGCGGGAGGCATTGCATAAATTATTTAAAAAAAAATACAAGTTACAAAAACAATTGGGATATTTAATTGCAATGTCAGAAGAAAATGATTCATAAAATTCTACATCCCATGTCTTTGCAATTTTTAAGACTTTTGAAAGATTGATTTAAGACATTTGAATACCAATGATGGCCTTATTTTTAGATTCATGAATCCAATGCCTTTTTTAAAGACTTTTTTAAGGACCAGCGGGAACAACCCTGAATAAGGTTATTAAAAAAAGGAAGCACAGAAATAACATACTCCACGTCACGCCTGTCACCCACCGAGACACAGTCAGGCTCCGAAGTCAAGACAACAACCAAAGAACCCAACATTAGCCCAGCCATTAGCCTAGCAAACCCCGAGCTACCTTCCTCAGGGTCCAGAAGGTGGAACGCCATGGTGGAGTGTGACTGGAGCTTGATAAAGGCCCGAGAGGTGCAAGGTACAGCGGGCTTTGCGAGCGGTGAACTCAAACCGCCCGAAGGTAAACGCTATTAACACAGTCTGACCAGAGCATGTAAACACAGAGGGATGTCATGCAGAGCCGTAGCCCGGATAAGACGCTCATATCAGTGCCAGGTTACTCAGCGGCCATACGGTGATAATGGACCTTTGTAATTTTTATCACTTGATTAGCACAACTGTGCAAATACACTTAAACAGCATCATATATCTTGTGTGTGTGTGTGTGTGTGTGTGTGGGGGGGGGGGGGGGGGGGGGAGTTGTTCCTATGCCTAAGGTCTGAGCGCATGTTGGTTAATCTTCTGTTGCCATGCAGGAACGGTAGCAGCGCAAGCCTGGTTTCCTCTGAGAACCGGCGAGGCAAATTTCAACAGGACGGAGACATACGTTCTTCGTAGTTTCGATTAAATTATTATTATTTTTTTACCCAGAGTTCATAGCCAGTGCAATGGGAACGTGTGTGTGTCTGGGTGAGAGATGAATCGCCAGGTCCTAGAATCCCCCAGAGTCCTGGGCCATATGACCAGAGCCATCTGGACTTGATCCCTATCTGCTTCACCTCGAACCCCAGACATAAAATGGCTCTCATTTCCTCTCTCTCTCTCTCTCTCTCTCTCTCTCTCTCTCTCTCTCTCTCTCTCTCTCTCTCTCTCTCTCTCCTCTCTCTCTCTCTCTCTCTCTCTCTCTCTCTCTCTCTCTCTCTCTCTCTCTCTCTCTCTCCCCTCTCAGCCCCAGGTATGTAAACAATCAGATCCACTTTGAGCGGCCATGTTTCATTAGGCGGCCTACTACACCTCCTGTGCCCGGGCGTCTTTCATCTAGACGCGGCCCTTGGCCCCAGACGTCGAACCCCCCTGTCCGGACGGAGCTCCCCGCTCCATTACTTGTGGCTGACAGGCGGTGCGGGGGTTAATGGCTTACGTGCTCCACAGCGGAGGAGGAGGAGGAGGAGGAGGAACCCCCCTGGACGTGGAGGTGGAAATACATCTGAAGCTCCGTCACGATGGACATGGGAGCTCATAATGTTGTCAGGGGTTAAAAGGGATCACCTTGACAGGCCGGTGACTCTGGCCCAAGCAGGGGGCAGGGGGCAGGAGGCAGGGGGGGAAGGGTAATAAACCGTGGTTCGCTCCACCGACGTTTGCCGCAAAAGGAGCTGGCAGCTTGTGTTACTTACCAGACTGTTTTAAATACTTCTCTCAATGCGAATCCAATTACCGGCAGTCTTTGTTTGCTCAGACAAAAGTGGCTGTGTTCAAGGTCTATGTCTCTGATTATAATCAATCCTCTTGGGAGTGTGTGTGTGTGTGTGTGTGTGTGTGTGGTGTGTGTGTGTGTGTGTGTGTGTGTGTGTGTGTGTGTGTGTGTGTGTGTGTGTGTGTGTGTGTGCGTGCGTGCGTATGTGTGTGAGATATGGATTGAGACTTGCAATACGTCAGTGATGGATGTGATTGTGTGTGTGTGTGTGTGTGTGTGTGTGTGTGTGTGTGTGTGTGTGTGTGTGTGTGTGTGTGTGCGCGTGCGTGTGGAAACTTTCGCTCAACGGAATGCAACTTTTTAAAAAAGCCCAAACTTTAGACTTTAATTCCTCAGCAGCACAGTGAGGATAAGGTTGACTGTCACTCCCTTGGGTTTTTTGCGACCGGCAACGTGTTATATGTAACAACCATGACAGATGATGTATATTCAAAAGCCTGCTTCCTATACCAGGAGGGTCTGTCCCGTTAATTGATTACTTGGCAGATGTTCTCACAACGTCGTCATTAGTGCACCAGGGGACAGACCACCTGTTCATGCTGGATCACACCAGCCAGTCTGCTGGTGGAAGTCACTGTTGCATTAACATTTGCAGTTGGAAGAGAGAATTTTCCCATTTTCCATTCAAATATTACACAAATCGGACTTCCTACCCAGCACTTAATTGACTATTGTGTTGGTTATTGTTATTGATTATTATTGTGATTATAAGTAGTAGTGATCCGCAGTAGTATTCAGTGGTAGTCGTAGAAGCAGTAGTATAAGTAGTTATCAGTAACAGTAGTAGTAGTAGTAGTAATCAATAACGGAAGCAGTAGTAGTAGAAGTAGTAGTAGTAATAGTTGTACTAATCGTTAACAATAGTAGTAGTAGTAGTAGTAGTAGTAGTAGTAGTAGTAGTGGTAGTAGTAGCAGTAATTGTTGTTGTAGTAATCAGTAACAGTAGTAGTAGTAGTAATCAGTAACAGTAGTAGTAGTAGTATCTGCGTATCTGGTATTATCTGTGGTATCCACAGATACTCTATGAATACCAATTTTTCTAGGAATTAGTATTCTTATCAGTATTTTTTTCAAATGCCCATATCCCAGCCGGTGACCGGTCAAAAGTATTAAATTATTATTACTATTATGTATTATTTATTATGGTGTTGTTATCGTTAGCACTACAGTTAGCATTAGTATTAGTATTATTCCTGTTTCGTTGTTGTTGTTATTGCAGGGGCTGTGTCAGCCCTGATGAATTCTAAAATGTTAATATTTGCATTTCAATTTGCAAGCCCTCGTCTTAGAGGAGATAAAGCCCCCCTCCCCCCGTGCCCCCCCCCCTGCCTCAGTCCCAGCTCTAAATCACATTAAGCATTGCAGCCATCAGCCCAGGCCCTGAAACAATGTCATTCTGCTGCTTCTTCATTCCGCCATCATTACGCCCGCCGCAGTTTTTTTCTGGCCTGTTTACAAGGTAAATAAATAGCTGCACAGAACATCTGGGAGCCACAGGAGAGAACTAAAGTATGGGGCTCTTAAAGAAACAACTGTCTGCCTTTAATCCCCGGACTCCTTCTCTCGGCAGGCGTGCGAAAGGACTTAACACAAAACACAGAGGGAGGATAAACAACAATATTTTAACTGCTGGTGGGTTTCATCGTACCACAGAATATGCTAAATGCATTAGTTTCATCTGTCAACTGAAATGGTCGTGATGGTTAAATAGATGAAATACTTGACACTTCATTCCATCTAAGTATATATTAAAACTAGGAATAGAAAATGATTGGGTATCAAAGTTAATTCTGTATCTGAAACACTTTTTTCTTTATCCAGATCCTTTACCCAATATTACAGGCACTTGTCATGGGTCCATTAACCAGTTTTTTTTAATTGTCCAGCTACATATTTATATATATGTAAATAGTGATCATGTGTAATATTTCCATAACGTCCAAGCAGCCATGATTGCATTATGACCGATCCGGAGAAAACGCAAAGAAACGTTTCTCTTCCGACCTCACGCTACAGACCGATCTAACAAGATGATCAATTTGATTTTAAATGATCGTCTCAAATCCGGACACCGGTTTCAATTGTCATATGTACGGAAATAACGGAGGGGGAGGAGAGGTTAACAAATCAATGATCCTCCAAGTGTCCCTGGTGCTGCTGAACAATTGAGCAGAAGATGGGTAGTGTGTGTGTGTGTGTGTGTGTGTGTGTGTGTGTGTGTGTGTGTGTGTGTGTGTGTGTGTGTGTGTGTGTGTGTGTGTGTGTGTGTGTGTGTGTGTGTGTGTGTGTGTGTGTGTGTGTGCGCGTGTGTGTGTGTGGGGGGGGGGGGGGGGGGGTGCGGGGTCGGGTGATTAATCTCCTCAGCGGTGCCAAAAAGAAAAACGGAATAAAAATTGGAATAAGTAAATGAAATCAAATGAACCCACGTCTACGGAATCACAGACTGATTGATTAACGATGTCCCGGTACTACTGCAGAAGTCTGTTTGGATGAGGACAGTGGAGAATGTTCCGGAGGCGCGGTGAGCATCATACAGGGTAAGGAGAGACACAGGAGAGTGAGATGTTTGGAGGCTAGACACGATATATGCAGCAATCCGAAGTCCATCGGGCAACTTTGAAATCTTTCCAGTCTGGTAAGTATTTGTCCCCGGAAAAAAATCTCCTGGCAAATGGCTGCCAAGAAGAATAGCTTTTGCCATCATCCTCTGTTGCCATGCCAGAAAGATAAATACAAGTTTTAGGCAAGGTGAGTTTCTACCTCTAGCCACACTTGCCTCTGACTCAACATAATCTCCACAAAGGAAGGAAGCAGAAATGCAAATGGCATGACACGCACCGCTGATGGGAGCGAAAATGCCCGCCAAAGCACAAGCAACCCGGCGCCATCCTTCACACCCAAAACAAAAGGTCAAGCTCCCTGGCAGCCTGCGCTTGTGTCCCACGGCCTAATAGTCTCACTTTTCACCCCATCTTCAGAGAATTACAGCCACCGTTAAGTGTGCATAACGGAACGCCATAAAGCCGGGCCTATAAAAAGCGGGTGCTTTTGGTGTTCTGCCTTTCACGGGATCAAGGAGCTTCCCACACCGACCCTCATGTTGAGGACAACCTCCGACAAGCCTCGCCGGAAGAGAGCGGCAGGGGGAAGGGAGGGGGAGGGGGGGGGGGGGGCTGGGGGGGGCTAGTCCACAGCGTTAATAAGCTGTAATATTTCAGGAGGACACAGGGCCCTGTGTGCACTGACCGTTATATTAAAAAAAATCAAAAGGTGTGACCTCGTTAAGATGGACGTCTGGTGTCGGCGTCCCAGGCGCCTCTTGCTCCGCTGATGGAGCACTGCATTAAAAGGTGCCTCTTTGCTTTTTAGGGCAGCGGCTCCGGCTGCAAAGATATACGGGGGGGGGAGCACCACCCAGCATTACAAGTGCCATTTAATTAAAGAAAAGTAAGCTGTGGGGTTTTATAGACTGGCCAGGGGGATTGCCGGATCTGGTAAGTAAGTGGAAATGAAGGATGCTTGAAAGGCGGCATAAATCTAACTCAGTGCTAACTTAACCTTCCTATCCGTGTAAAAGTCAGCGCTAGGACACGCGGCGCAGGGCCGCCGCTATCTCCCGTTCGGCTATGTCGGCCTCTCGTTTTGATTGCCATAAGGGTGTAACGGTGAAGGGATTACTCACTCATTGTCCACCATCTATATAACAAGATAATAAAATACACATTAACCCAGGATGACGACATCGCGGTTCAAATTTATTGTCTGGTCAAATATATACTGTACAACCGAGATAAAAGATAATGAACATTGGAGGACAGTCTTGAGGGTGTCTCTGACTCCCAGACCAAATGTTCTGGGTTTAAACCAGAACTAACCGGATCCTTCCTTCTAGCGCATGCTCTTATCACTTTTTAGTAGCGTACTAGTGTCTTACTACAGTAGATTGTCTATGTAGATTGTTAGGTAGATATTGTTCTATATTGTTTGCCAACTTACTGTACTTACTGTACCTTATTGTACTTTTACCTTATTGTACTTTTACCTTATTGTACTTTTACCTGAACTTATTGTACTTTTACCTGAGCTCTGGTTCAGTTCTTGGAGACTTGTTGTTGAGGAATGAAATGCACTTTTGACTTCTGGTGACGAGTTGTTGTTCTCCCTTTGTTGAAACTAACACTATTGTAAGTGGCTTTGGATAAAAGCGTCTGCTAAATGACTGTGATGTAAGACGCCCTGACACCAGCGCCCCTCCCCCCACCCCCCCCCTCCACCAGCATGCATAGGAATTCCCTGTACGTTGCTTTGTATAAAACTGTCCGCCACGCGACTAAATGGTAACTAGTCACAAAACCTGAGCCTGGAGGAGCTCTCAGCCGGTCTGTGCTCCCGGTTCAGACCGCTGATCAATGGGCTGGTAATTAGACGACAGTGACAAACGAGTTGCACCTGAACGTTTGTAGAACGCCTCGTTAAGGGGACATCTGAGCGCCCTGACAAAGTCATCATTTAGGAGAACGCTCTTAATTGCCCCAGGCGCCATTATGAAAGGCTCACGCAAACAGGGGGGGCACAGCTGCTGATGCAGCACGCCGGGGGGGAAGAGAGGGAGGGGCCGTCAAACAGAAGGTGATCAGAAGGCAAGAGAGCTTCTTGTCTCGTCGACGGGCTGTGAGAGAACCACAGTGGCGCTGGCCTTCGGTCACCCAGACACAAGACAAAGGATGACCATGTCGACGCAAGATGTGAGAGTAGGATGGCGTGAGAGATGGCGGGGGGAAGGGATAGGCTAACGCTAGATACCCGAGTCCTCTGGTAGATGCCAGGGGGAGCATGTAAAGTCACATTATGTGTAGCGGGTGGATATAGGACTTCTCTAGGAGGTAACATAGTGTTATGTAAATATTTTTATCCAAACTGAAATCAAATAATGTTCTGGGAGATCTTTTTTAACCACATAGCCCCAAAGTGTATTCCGTTTCTTACTTTGAAAACGGTAATTTGAGCTCTTTAAAAGTTTCCCTTTATTGAATGTTGACATTTTGCTGGTAATTTTTCTTTGGCTAGGGTCAGGCCAAAGCAGGCCGCGGCAGAAGAACATGGATATAGTATATTGAGAAGGCAAGATGTGAGAGTAAGGATGACGTGAGAGATGGGGGGGGAATGGTTAGGCTAACGCCAGATACCAGAGTCCTCTGGTAGTGGTATGCCGGGGGGAGCGTGTGAAGTCACATTACTCGCTTTCACACACATCGGAACTCGTGGCCGTTTTTCAACGTGAAGCAAACTTTGACAGGAACGTGCCTCTAATCAACCCCTTTCAGGGATCGTGTTCACATGGGCTATACACGGGCTATTCTTCAGGGCCGTTCAGAAGTAGATACCCCGAAGTAGGGACTTCTTTGGGGAAAGCACATAGGGGATCCTGAAGTTCCTGAAACAAGTTCAGAGTTCCGAGTGTGAAAGCGCCTATACAGGATACCTTCCTCAATACCACGTCTGCCGCTTATATTTATGACCGAATGACATTCTTTTGCGACAGGAGTAATTGCGGTACACTTTAAAAAAAGTCATCGTTTGCTTTCGTGTGGGACAAATGCTGCCACACATGTGGCACTGAAGTATCGAAGAAGAAAAATAAGGAGAGAAAAAGGCCCCGTTCTGCTTTTAACTCTCCTGGTCTCGATGGCACTCCCTCGCGCAAACGAGTGCTTTCTTTCTCTCTCTTGGAGTGAAAGTGTCACCCGTACGTCGTCGCCATTCAGATACCTAATCAAAGCCGCATCGCTGTAAAAAACCCACTACCAAGCCCCAGCTCCTTTTGAATCTCCCAGATTAGTGCCCCAGATAACAGACTTAGAGATCATAGAGAAAGTGCACTTCACGGTCTCTCTCTCTATAGATAGATAGATAGATAGATAGATAGATAGATAGATAGATAGATAGATAGATAGATAGATAGATAGATAGATAGATAGATAGATAGATAGATAGATAGATAGATAGATAGATATAACAACAGTGCCTGCTAGAGGCAGGGCCTTCGGCTGTGGGCTTCCTGTCCCGCGTCAGTCCGTTCGAGAGCCATCAGACAAACCATGGCATCGGACGCTGAGCGCCGCAAAGCAAAAAGAGCTTCCTCCGCTAAAAAAAACGGCGCCCTCCCTCGGCCCTTGAGAGGATGTGGGGGGGGAAGTGAGGAGTGAGATCCCCCCCCCCCCCACCACCACCCCGCCGCTCAGGAATCAAAGTCCACACTTCCATAATTGCCTGCCGTCGTCTGGGCTGCCGGGGTCACGGGGGTTAACGGCCTCCTCCTCCTCCTCCTCCTCCTCCCCAGATATTTATTTTCCTTTTGGAGCTTTGTTTGAATCCTGAATTAGAGTTTTGTCGGGAAGCAGATGATGGGTGGAGGCGGGGGGGGGTGGGGGGGGGGGGTGGGGGGGTTTGGGCCCGTCTCATTCCCTAAATATTTGGAGAGCTGGTAATTTGCTTTCTGTGATATGAAATGATTTCCTTTGGAGTTAGGAATCAAATGAGTTCCATATGGCTCTGGGGCAGTGTGTGTGTGTGTGTGTGTGTGTGTGTGTGTGTGTGTGTGTGTGTGTGTGTGTGTGTATGTGTGTGTGAGCGTGCGTGTGTTACATGTGCACGTCTGTCTGTCTGTCTGTCTGTCTGTCTGTCTGTCTGTCTGTGTGTGTGTGTGTGTGTTGCATGTGCATATGTTTCATGTGCATTTGCTGCATGTGTGTCTGTGTGTCTATCTTTGTGTGTGCGTGCATGTGTTTGTGTGTGTTGCATGTGCATATGTTACATGTGCATGTATGTCTGTGTGTCTTCATGTATTTGTGTGTGTTTGTGTGTGTGTGTTTGTGTGTGTGTGTGTGTGTATATGTGTGTTAAATGTGCATGTCTGTCTGCCGGTGTGTGTGTGTGTGTGTGTGTGTGTGTGTGTGTGTGTGTGTGTGACCACATAGAGTGTGTTGTCTGACCTGCTAGACGGCTAGCTGGCCTGGTGTCAGACGTGTTAGGCGTGTCACAGACAAACGCTCAGGAAACATGCAGGAAATGAGGACAGCGGTGGAGCCCAGCAGGGGGCTGGGGGCTGGGGGGCTGGGGGCTGGGGGCTGGGGGCTGGGGCTGGGGCTGGGGCTGGGGCTGGGGGCTGGGGGC
Organism: Muraenolepis orangiensis; assembly: GCA_027704905.1. Taxonomy (NCBI): domain Eukaryota; kingdom Metazoa; phylum Chordata; class Actinopteri; order Gadiformes; family Muraenolepididae; genus Muraenolepis; species Muraenolepis orangiensis. The sequence goes on along the minus strand of JANIIK010000041.1, from coordinate 592,780 downwards.
TGGGGGCTGGGGGGCTGGGGGCTGGGGGCTGGGGGCTGGGGCTGGGGGCTGGGGGCTGGGGGCTGGGGGGCTGGGGGCTGGGGGGCTGGGGGCTGGGGGCTGGGGGCTGGGTGGCTGGGGGCTGGGGGGCTGGGGGGCCTTGCCTGGTGCTCTTGTTACTGTAAAGAAGTCTGACTAAGACTCTGTTTACTGGGACTTTTAGAGTTCAACAAAGTGTCACGATCTATGACCAAGAAATAAATAAAAACAACTATCTATTTTTTGTGTAGCGGGTGGATAT
>JANIIK010000041.1:587500-590000 GCA_027704905.1 Muraenolepis orangiensis | reverse complement strand
TTGAACTTGAGCGGGTGGCGACGCTCGCTGGGGCAGGGGAGGGGAGGGGGCGTGCACGGAACGAAAAGCTGAACACACATGGTCTTGGAGGCGGTGGAGGGTGGCTGTGAAGAGGGGGAAAGGTGGTGGAGGAGGAGGAGGAGGAGGAGGAGGAGGAGGAGGAGGAGGAGGAGGAGGAGGAGGAGGAGGAGGAGGAGGTGGAGGAGGAGGAGGAGGAGGTGACAGAGCGGGTGATGGTGCTGATGCCTTGTCTCTAAATGGAAGATAGCAGTGCCTTCACAGTTCATTACCACTTCCAGCCCCCCCCCCCCCCCCACGCTCACACTAATCAAAACGCCCTGCTTCCACGTGTCGAGAGGGAAGTGTTTTTAGTTGATCATATATATATATTACACGCACATATATAGAATAGACAAAGAGAGAGAGATACCATTGGAGCAAGAGAGCATCTGGGAGGCCCAGGCCGGGGGCAGCCTCTGACTCTCAGGTTTATTGGGTCCAACCACAGGTGCTGTGCTGTGGGTGGTGGGTCCAGTGAGAGAGAGAGAGAGAGAGAGAGAGAGAGAGAGAGAGAGAGAGAGAGAGAGAGAGAGAGAGAGAGAGAGAGAGAGAGAGAGAGAGAGAGAGAGAGAGAGAGAGAGAGATAGTCTTTGTGTTTGTGTCACATCGGAGCAGCCTCTGCACCACAGACCCCGGCTCTGCTGACAATCACAACAACGCTTCATGTACTTCATGTTCATCATCATAACAGAATGTTATACACAGTCTCACGTTGCTCCGACTAAAACATGATTTGAACAGGTCAATTTTTTAAATCAATTTTGGTTCCCGTTGACAGTGCTAGTGAAAACACGTTGCTTCCTTGCATGGACGTAGCAAGTTGTAGATTTGAAAAAAATCTAAATCCCACCGGTGGCACAAGGCAGGGCGCTGCTACGGCACAAGGCAGGGCGCTGCTACGGCACAAGGCAGGGCGCTGCTACGGCACAAGGCAGGTCGCTGCTACGGCACAAGGCAGGGCGCTGCTACGGCACAAGGCAGGGCGCTGCTACGGCACAAGGCAGGGCGCTGCTACGGCACAAGGCAGGTCGCTGCTACGTGCGGGAAGACCAACCGATGTTCTTGGAATGACGGCCACTCTAATGCAATGCGCTTTATTCACCCATCGGAATAAGCATCGCATATAGGATGCACGGCTCAGTGCACATTAAATGGCGTGAATCGTGGTTTTCGGGATAACGACAAGCTTCCTGAAATACCGAAATGAAGTACGCATCGCCGCCATCGTCTATTCAAACGTTAAAAAAGACGAGGTCCTGAGGTCTCTCCGAATAGATGGGGAAACCGTTGGAGAAATCTATTTTCCCACTCGGCGTGAAGATTGAACGTCATTGTAATAGCATCAGCGAGGCGCCCGCAGCCCAGACACATTGAGATAAGCTCTGTGCTACACATTTAATGCGGACACATGCAGTAAATAGACATAAATCCCCCTCCAGTTCATCTGCATTTCTCAAGGCCATTTCCAACCCTCGGCATCCAGCACCTTCCATCCAATTTAAAGAGAAGGCCTCATGTCGGAGGGAAGGGGAATTTATTCAAAACCAATGAAAAAAAAAAACGGCCGCTTGCCGGTGGAAAATCACCGTCGGCAAGTCATTAAAAAAAAGTGACAGGATCTCAGCGCGTCGAGACTCAGCCGGTGTCTCTAGGGTGGTCCTGGAGACCAGAGGGCCCGGGTCCTGGAGACCAGAGGGCCCGGGTCCTGGAGACCAGAGGGCCCGGGTCCTGGAGACCAGAGGGCCCGGGTCCTGGAGACCAGAGGGCCCGGGTCCTGGGGACCAGAGGGCCCGGGTCCTGGAGACCAGAGGGCCCGGGTCCTGGGGACCAGAGGGCTCGGGTCCTGGAGACCAGAGGGCCCGGGTCCTGGAGACCAGAGGGCCCGGGTCCTGGAGACCAGAGGGCCCGGGTCCTGGGGACCAGAGGGCCCGGGTCCTGGGGACCAGAGGGCCCGGGTCCTGGGGACCAGAGGGCCCGGGTCCTGGAGACCAGAGGGCCCTGAAGGACCTGATTGGCTCAAATAGAGAAAAAAAACCACACCGGCGAAGCGATACAAAAACTATAACCGCACAACCCCAACAACAACAACTAGCAACAGCAACTAAATGCATTCACACTCGGGAGAAAAGACAGAAGTAAGTAGACATGCATTTTCACTTTAGGATGGAAACATGACACAGAGGCGGCATAAACAACAGATTCACACCGAGGCTCGGGTGTGAATTCCGGCATCCAAACCGGGGGCTGGCAGGCGAGTGAAAGGAGTGAAGCCTGTGGGATGAGCCGCCGGTACCCCGCCGCCACCCCGCCGCCACCGCTGGCTGTCAGTTGGCGGAGGCGCCAGGGCCCAGGGTGCGATGTGTGCTTTTTGCTAACAGCGACTGCCTGCTAATTACAAAAAAAAACCCAGGCAACAGGCAGCCGTTAAAAAAATAATTTA
>JANIIK010000041.1:580000-582500 GCA_027704905.1 Muraenolepis orangiensis | reverse complement strand
ACACCCATCCATCAGCATGGCACTTCAATGATTGTCAAATAAGTAGCCCTGTCCAAGCCCATCTTTTATGATTATGTATGAATGAATCTATCTGTGGGGTGTGGGGGGGGGGGGGGGGGAGGGGGAGGGGGGGGATCGCATCATCCCGGCGTGTGGCGCCAGCCACAGCGCCACAGCGTCTCATATACATGATGGAGGACGCCACGGAGACCTCGGGCTCCGCCGCGGGAGAACCAATCGGGGCCGCCGAGATTCGAGTGTACATCGAGATCCAACCCCCCCCCTGCCTGGAGGACAGCCAGGCAGGAAGAAGAAGAAGAAAAAGAAGAAAAAGAAGAAGAAGAAGAAGAAGAAGAAGAAGAAGAAGAAGAAGAAGAAGAAGAAGAAGAAGAAGAAGAAGAAGAAGAAAAATAACCCTCACTGCAAAAAAAAGGATGCAAGCTATCGCTAGCAGTACGGCGGCACTGACTGTCTGTGTTGTGTTTGTATTTAGTCTTGAATCTTGAAATGTTTTTGAGGAGAACTGCAGAAATCAAGTGTCTCCCATTTTGATGGACGTGCTCCTCCAGTGAGAACATGGGATCCCCGGAACCCCGTTCTGCTACAAGTCCGGGGAAACACCTTATGGCCGTGTTGTATTGCGGCGCTTCTGCTGGTTTTTGGGTTTAAGAGAATTTTCCACACACACACATTGCCTCCAGGCCCCCCGGGCTTCAAAGCCGATGTGGGGGGGGGGGGATGCAAAGTCAATAACTCAGGAAGGTGGGTGAACTCGGCGTGGGATTACGGAGGCTGCGCCTCAGAAAGCTGCTCTCAATCAATTTCCAAACTGTCATGGTGGGAGAGGGGGGGTGGGGGGGCGTTAGAGAGGGGAGGGGGTGGTGCTTGCGTGAAGCAAAACAAACCCAGCTTAATCTCCGCTAATCACACTTAAGCAGGACTGTTTCATGTGGAAACGCCTGGTTACAGTTCAGGGGGCTTTCGCCTTGTTTCTAGGGATAACCTCGCTGCTACTTTCCTCCCCGCAAATCCTATTGGCTGTAACAAAGACGGGATGTGATGTACGGACGTCACATCTATGGTGAGCCGTGCTGTGTAGCTAAAGTGGGAGAAGTGGAATTGGAGGTGCAGAGCAAGAACCAAATGTGCCAGGGAAATAAAAGCTGTTAGACACAAAGAAACCACGGTAACCACAACAGCAACAACAACAACAACAACAACAACAGCAACAGCAGCAGCAGCAGCAGCAATGGCACAATCAAGCAGAGGGTTGCGATTAACATCAACCTTCATGCGTCTGTCTTTAGATTTCTCTTTTTTCATTTTTAATTACAAGCTTTGATGAAAGCACTTCACGGAGAGAACCGACCATATATGTAGTATATATCGCCAGAGCCCATGCAGAACGGGACGATGATTACATTTGACTTTAAGTGTCCCTCCCTCATCCCCCCCCCTAGTGCTCCAAACTCCAACCCCACTCCACCCTGAGGATTATGGACCGGCGGAGGTGGAGGTGGAGGTGGAGGTGGAGGTGGAGGTGGAGGAGGTGGAGGTGGAGGAGGTGGATGTGGAGGTGGATGTAGAGTGGGTCGTATTTTTACCCCAGCGGCAATGCAGCAGCAGCAGCAGCAGCACGAGTGAATCTGCATCCTCCATCCATGGCTAACCCCTCCTCCACCTGCAACACCACCTCTGCCACCACCACCTACCTCATCGCCGCTCAGCTCCCCGGCTGATCCCACCCCTGTGTAAACACGCCTAAAATATATGCCCCCGTAATGGAGGAGAGAGAACACACATCCGCTGTGTGTGTGTGTGTGCGTGCGTGCGTGCGTGCGTGCGTGTGTGTGTGCGTGCGCACCTGTGTGTCTGTCATTGTATGTGTGTGTGTGTGTGTCAGTGTGTTCACGGAGCGAAAAGGCCACTAACTGCAGTCGCCTAATTGGATGAGGTTTGCGCGGGGAACAGATGTGATTGGCGGGCTTAGATAAACACCGGACGGGCAAAGGATGCCAGGGTGGGAATTACCTGGAAAATGGCTTCTGCTACCACAAGGCGCTCCGAGAAATGGAGGAAAAAGGAAGGTAACAGCTACCAAATTAAAACGGGGGAATTCACTGCGGTCCGGAAAACACACTCTAGAATATAATTCACACACACACACACACACACACACACACACACACACACACAAAAGGAGTGAATTGTTTTGTTTTGTGGTCGTACAACCTTGGTCGCATCGCCGTGTGTCATAACCAGGAAGAGGAAGCGGGTAACAAGCGAGACAGTGTTTATAAGTAGGGGGGGGGGCTGGGTGAAGAGTGATGGAGGACAAATGACACCTCGGCTGAAGCCAGATATGGCTGATCCAATTTGGGGCTGGCACCAGGTGTCAGCGGGTCTAACAGACCTCCACCCCGAGCCACCAGGCACGGCTCCAGCAGGGAGAGAGACAGCATGAACAAAGAGAGATGGGGAGAGAGGGAGGGATTGAGAG
>JANIIK010000041.1:560000-572500 GCA_027704905.1 Muraenolepis orangiensis | reverse complement strand
CAGGGGGAGAGGTAGGGGGAGAGGTAGGGGGAGAGGCAGGAGGAGAGGTAGGGGGAGAGGCAGGGGGAGAGGTAGGGGGAGAGGCAGGGGGAGAGGCAGGGGGAGAGGTAGGGGGAGAGGCAGGGGGAGAGGCAGGACGGCTGGAATAAGTGCAGTAAGGGGAAGGTAGATGTTTTATAGGGAGAGAAGATTAGACTGCAAATTGTTCCAATTATTAGTGATGAGTTGAGGCCAATTAAAGGCACCGTACAGTTTCCACATTCCACTTGAATGTATAATAATGTCTAATTTCTACTCAATTTCCTCTCAATCGGGTGTATTTAACGTTTGAATCCGCTGAATTGCGCCCGCTTGGTTAAATAAGGCGTGGAGGGCTTTTAATAGCCCTGTGTCATAATAAACCTGACATAATCCATGTATTTGATAAAGATCCCTCACACAAAGCTAGTCGGCCCAGTGAGATGCGTTCAGGAACAATGTGGAGGTCTTGAATGCCAAATCAATTAAAACCACAGGCTCTTTAGCCAGGCGGATAGCGAGCATAGCGGACGCTTGGAAGCGGCCCCTCGTACAGCGCCAGTGTCCGGGTGTAGTGGGGGGTCCCGGTGTGTGTGTGTGTGTGTGTGTGGGGGGGGGGGGGGGGGGTCCTGGTGTAGTGGGGGGTCCCGGTGTGTGTGTGTGTGGGGGGGGGGGGGGGGGGGTCCTGGTGTAGTGGGGGGTCCCGGTGTGTGTGTGTGTGTGTGGGGGGGGGGGGGGGGGGGTCCTGGTGTAGTGGGGGGTCCCGGTGTGTGTGTGTGTGTGTGGGGGGGGGGGGTCCCGGTGTGGTGGGGGGTCCCGGTGTGGTGGGGGGTCCCGAGGTGGGGGGTCTGGTGAACAGTTGGGTCCATGACGTTCTCCAGTTAGACCGTCCCCGACCAATCGAATGAATGATTCAACTCAACCTTAAAACTAACTAAGTATTATCCTTCTTCATCCATTTTGTTTCAGATTTAAGGATTAGTTTTGTTTTTGTCACATCCTGTCCTGACATCTTTATTTTGTACTCATAAAGAATGGAGACAAGAACAGCTGCTGTGCATTCTGAAGAAGGGGTGGGAGGGGGGGGGGGGGGGCGTGGGGGGGGGGGACGGGACGTGGGGGGGGGGGACGTGGGGGGGACGGGACGTGGGGGGGGGGGGGACGTGGGGGGACGGGACGTGGGGGGACGGGACGTGGGGGGGGGGACGTGGGGGGGGGGGGGGGGACGTGGGGGGGGGGGACGTGGGGGGGACGGGACGTGGGGGGGGGGGGGACGTGGGGGGGGACGGGACGTGGGGGGGGGGGGACGTGGGGGGGACGGGACGTGGGGGGGGGGACGTGGGGGGGGGGACGTGGGGGGGACGGGACGTGGGGGGGGGGGGACGTGGGGGGGGACGGGACGTGGGGGGGACGGGACGTGGGGGGGGGGACGTGGGGGGGACGGGACGTGGGGGGGGGGGACGTGGGGGGGGGACGGGACGTGGGGGGGACGGGACGTGGGGGGGGGGACGTGGGGGGGACGGGACGTGGGGGGGGGGACGTGGGGGGGGGGGACGTGGGGGGGGGACGGGACGTGGGGGGGGGGGGGGGACGTGGGGGGGACGGGACGTGGGGGGGGGGGACGTGGGGGGGACGGGACGTGGGGGGGACGGGACGTGGGGGGGGGGGGGGACGTGGGGGGGGGGGGACGTGGGGGGGGGGACGTGGGGGGACGGGACGTGGGGGGGACGGGACGTGGGGGGACGGGACGTGGGGGGGGACGGGACGTGGGGGGGACGGGACGTGGGGGGACGGGACGTGGGGGGGACGGGACGTGGGGGGGACGGGACGTGGGGGGGGGGGACGTGGGGGGGGGGGGGGACGTGGGGGGGGGGGGACGTGGGGGGGGGGGACGGGACGTGGAGAGGGGTGTGGGCGGGAAAGGAATCCAAGACGCTGAATGGATTGAATGGGTATATGGTTTGGTCGTGATATATATTTATATATATATATATATATATAAATATATTCAATTTGAATGGAAAGCAAGGCTGAATCATAGAGGCCTTGAGGACGACACACAACATACAGTCTGTCTCCTGTGCCGAGCCACGCACACAAACTATACTCAACAAGATGGCCGACACTTTACCGAAGTACGCCTGTTCAGGAAGAAAGAATGAGTGAGATTGAGAGAAAAGAGAGAGAAAAGAGCAGGGGAAATAGAGAGAGAAATGGAGAGTGAGAGTAGGAAAGATTGGGGGTTTCATGGCTGAAGGTACTCATATTACTCATGGACACAAACGTCAAAAGTGTTAGCCCCTTGGAAGGCTGTGTGTGTGTGTATGTATCTGTGTGTGTGTGTGTGTGTGTGTGTGTGTGTTGCGTGTGTGTTGTGTGCGTGTGCGTGCGTCAGTGTGTGTGTGTGGCTGTTTCAATCCCATCTGTAGCGACAGCATCAATTTAAAAACAAAGCGTGACATGGGGAGTGGAGGCGAGCGGGAAGCTAGCTCGCCACTGTCGGACGGCAGGAAGCGAAAACCAATAAAGCGCGTGCTCGCCGGGCAGGAGGAATGTAAAGTGTTAGAGCTTAAAGACACCCACACACACACACACTTCCACTAAAACCACCCACACACACATTCCACAGTAGATTAGAAAAGTGTAATTTACTGCATGTTAACACATTCCATCAAAAAAGGTACGGTGTTCACGGTGGCAGGTCAAATTTGAGATATTCTGAAAACTGGTGCTAAACAAAGTCACAAAGGAGGGCCTCCATGAGGGAAAGGAGGGCCTCCATGAGGGAAAGGAGGGCCTCCATGAGGGCAACGCGGAGGCTTGTTCTGGTCCATGAATGGGAAATGTTCTGGTGCCGCAGAGGGAGGGTTAGGTATGACGGCACTGCACAATATGTCTGTGTTTTCTTTCCCCGCTATTGGCCAATAAAGCCGGTACTCAAACACACCGCATACCTCGTACACCCAATAAAACTGAATTAGTCAAATAAAAAAGCCATCCGATGTTGCCTGTATGCATAAGCCTGGCCGCTCCATCCTAGTTAAAGGTGAATGCCGTTTCGCTGCTCCTATTCCTTTTATGAGCCCGAGACCGATGCAGAGAGAATCATTTATTTACGCTCCTCAATAAACCATTCCGGTAAAGACCAGAGCCTGAGAGGCAACATAAAAACAGACATATGGTGGCCAAACCCCCCCCCCCCCCCCCCCTCCAAGTCTTAAGCCCCTAGCGTTCCACCACCCAAACCGTAGCTCCTCCTCCCTCCCATTTAGCCCCGCCCCCTGGCCTGAGGTGCTTCTTGGGGGGAAATGATGGAGGAGATGGCGGATGTGAGCTGGCGGAGAGAAACCTTCTGTTTTTTGCATCACTGCTTTGGGTTCAAGGCTTGCCTGGTGCTCTGCGTCGACTCTACTCCACTCTACTCTTTGCAAACCCAACCTCTTTGCCTTTCGGTATGCCTACGCAAGAAGCCTTCACCTCCTCCTACTCCTCCTCCTCCTCCTTTGGACTCTCCAGTGAATCCATGTCCAGGCTCCATCCCCTACGCCCCCCGGCCTCTCACACTGCTGGCAGCCATGGAGGTCCAATGCCACAGAGAGCCTTGTCTACTGGGCTTTGAGTGGGCTCCAGGGGTCAAGGGTAGTGTGTGAGCATGAGGGCACCCAGGAGGTGCCTGCAGAGGAGGGGTCAAACAAAGATGATAGCGCCATAAGGCAGCCAGATAAAGGAGAATTGGATGAACTACTCTCTTTCTTTCTACTGCATTGTCTACTCTCTCTTTCTCTCTCTCTTTCTCTCTCTCGCTGCCCATTCCATTCCATTTCTCAGATGAAGGGAAGGCCTTGTTTCCACGGCAACTCAAACTGACAGTTCCAGCCTGAAGCTTTTTCTTTTCTTTTTTCTTTCGGGAAGTCTTGTTTGTTCTCATCTGTCTCCAAAAATGTGGCCGTCGGGGAATAAGGATGTGACACGTTGCATTAAAAAGGGGAGAAGAAGAAGAAGAAGAAGGAGAAGAAGAAGAAGAAGAAGAAGAAGAAGAAGAAGGAGAAGAAGAAGAAGAAGGAGAAGAAGAAGGAGAAGGAGAAGAAGAAGGAGAAGGAGAAGGAGAAGGAGAAGAAGAAGAAGAAGAAGAAGAAGGAGAAGAAGAAGAAGAAGAAGAAGGAGAAGGAGAAGAAGAAGGAGAAGGAGAAGGAGAAGGAGAAGGAGAAGAAGAAGAAGAAGAAGAAGAAGAAGAAGGAGAAGGAGAAGGAGAAGGAGAAGGAGAAGGAGAAGGAGAAAACCAAAAAGAAGAAGAAAACCCGAAAAAATAAAAATAAATCAAAGAAAGGGAGGAAGGAAAAAAGAAAGAAAAAAAGACGTTTGCAGAGATCAATGCCTTTTCCAGTTAAGCTTTGGTTCAGTGCTGGGGCTGTGGGTCCTGTGAGGCAGATTAACAGTGACAAACCATTAAGTGTTTTCTTTTTTGGGTTTTTTTGTTTGTAGGGATGATTGCCTCTATGCTGCAACGAGAACGCGCCATATGTCGGTCATCAGCTAAGAGTAGTGTACTTAAGAAGAACATTGCAGCTACGCAATATCTATACCCCGAGACTTTCACACACCATTATTATGTGGTGGTGGTGGTGCAGGTGGTGGTTGTGGTGGGGGTGGTGGTGGTGATGGTGTTGGTGGTGTTGGTGGTGATGGTGGTGATGGTGTTGGTGGTGATGGTGGTGGGGGCGAAGGTGAGCAATGCCTGTTCATGACTGTGCACATCGTGTTTCACGCAATGCACGGCGAAGAACCAAGAAAATAGCCCGGTTTTGAACTTGGGGCATGAGAAGCTGTTTCCAGAACACCTCGGAACACAATTGTTCCACGGAGGCCCTATTTAATTTTTTTAACCCTTTCACAAGATTCAGCACATTCGACGCTCACGGCGCGGTACGACACAGCGACCATGTGTTACACAGGGATTGCACCTGTGTATTCCACTCCATCAGCGGGAGAGGACGCGTGTGTCAGCCAGCCAGCCAGCCAGCCAGCCAGCCAGCCAGCCAGCCAGCCAGACGGACGGCCCTGTGACTGATGTCTATAAAGAGCCCCTCCCCACCCCGCTGGCTCACCCGCCCAGGCGGCCGAGGACACCTTTCCCTGCAATTTAATCAGCCAGTCAGCCAGGAGTAATGTCCCTAATATCATGATTTCACCATTACTCTATTTAACATAATTAAAATGTCGGGCGCCCAGGCCATAAAGCGGCTCGTTGGAAATTGTAATTCCTCCGTAAAAGCCGCGAAGCATGAAAATGTCACTTACCGAGTAGCCCCTGCCTGACAGCGAGTGAGTGGAGCTCTGTGGGGAGAGAGAGAGAGAGAGAGAGAGAGAGAGAGAGAGAGAGAGAGAGAGAGAGAGAGAGAGAGAGAGAGAGAGAGAGGGAGAGAGAGAGAGAGAGAGAGAGAGAGAGGGAGAGGGAGAGGGAGAGGGAGAGGGAGAGAGGGAGAGGGAGAGGGAGAGGGAGAGCAGAACAGGGATGACCTTTAAGAAGCGTTTCTCTGGCTGACACAGACATGATGAAGCGCCAGGGCTTTAATATCAATATTCACGTTAACCTTTTACCCTCCCCGCCGTGCCCCTCCCATTCATTCTGGCCCGGGCCGGGGAGGGAAACAGACTGCCGCTCGCCCTCCTGGCCATCGCTCACGCTCACGCCAACCCCACCACCCCCCCCCTTTACCGCCGAGACTCCCGCCGTAGGAGTCCTACCCGGCAACCAACGGCGGAAGTGTTGGTTTATTTGCCGGGAAAGGTTGTCGTTGGGCGGGTCGAGCGCCGACAAATTGACAGGATGATAAGGAAGTTTACGGCGTGCCTCTCGACGATGTGTGCGGACATGTGAACCCAAAATTGATCCTTTGCATCTGGAGATAACGTGGCAATGTAATGCACTGTAAACTTGGATATTGCATTTTGAGGGTTGACTGTTGGCTTTTTTATTTATTTATTATTTTAAAATGGAGCGACAGCTCAGATCCCCTGGCAGCCAGAATAAATAGGATAATTTATATGCACTTTTTATTACTCTGTCACATCATTCTTCCAAAAGTGGATACTTGGCATGTAAAACATATGGGAGGGCGGAGGCTGATTGTCATGTATTTACTACTTCAGCAAACATTGGTTGTTAGCACTATAACACAGATAGTACTATAAAACACAGCTAGTTTAGTTTACTTTTTATTTGTGACCTTTCAGTATATATATTCCCACTGGTGCTTAAAATACATTTATTGCATTACACTCTGACTCCCTAACACATTAAGCCTGTTGAGTCAGGTCTTATGATGCAGTGGGTGGTCCTCTCATGCAATATGCTGCCCTTTAATGTATGAGGTGCTCTGGTGCAGTATGTGGTGTTATAATGCAGTATGAGGTGCTCTAGTGCAGTGTGTAGTGTTCCAATCCAGTATGAGGTTCTCTAGTGCAGTGTGTAGTGTTCCAATCCAGTATGAGGTGCTCTAGTGCAGTGTGTAGTGTTCCAATCCAGTATGAGGTGCTCTAGTGCTGTGTGTAGTGTTCCAATCCAGTATGAGGTGCTCTAGTGCAGTGTGTAGTGTTCCAATCCAGTATGAGGTGCTCTAGTGCAGTGTGTAGTGTTCTAATCCAGTATGAGGTGCTCTAGTGCAGTGTGTAGTGTTCTAATCCAGTATGAGGTGCTCTAGTGCAGTGTGTAGTGTTCTAATCCAGTATGAGGTGCTCTAGTGCAGTGTGTAGTGTTCCAATCCAGTATGAGGTGCTGTAGTGCAGTGTGTAGTGTTCCAATCCAGTATGAGGTGCTCTAGTGCAGTGTGTAGTGTTCTAATCCAGTATGAGGTGCTCTAGTGCAGTGTGTAGAGTTCTAATCCAGTATGAGGTGCTGTAGTGCAGTGTGTAGTGTTGTAATGCGTTATGAGGTGTTTACATGCTGTGTGTAGTGTTCTAATCCAGTATGGGGTGCTCTAGTGGTGTGGCTGGTGTTATTATACGGTATGAGGTGCTCTCGTATAGTGGTTTTCTAATACAGTATGAGGGGTATGTGGTGTTCTAATGCAGTATGAGGTGCTCTAGAGCAGTGTGTGGTGTTCTAATGCAGTATGAGGTGCTCTAGAGCTGTGTGTGGTGTTCTAATGCAGTATGAGGTGCTCTAGAGCTGTGTGTGGTGTTCTAATGCAGTATGAGGTGCTCTAGTGCTGTGTGGGGTGTTGTAATGCAATATGATGTCCTCTAGTGCAGTGTTCTAATGCAAGAAGAGTGCATGGCTGGGAGACCAAGAGGCAGCACGTTTTCCTCTGTTCTCCAGCTTTTCGCCCGGCGAGAAAACCAATCTCTCAATCTCTACCGTTATTTTCCACTGCTATATTTGATTCCTTCCTCCCCCTGGGCTCCGCTGGATGGGTATTCTTGTGTAGTCATTTTTGTCCATAGTCTTCCACCTCCAATTGATGTCGCCCCTTCATTCGACCCCAACGCCTCCCCTCCTCCCTCTCTGGCCCTTCTCCACACACCTGCTCCGAGGGCCGGAGTGCTCATCAGCGTGTTCCACCTCTGATTCCCAGCAGGACCCCTGCGGTGATGATTAGGGAGAGGTCCCACCGCGAGCCAGAAAGCCACGCTCCGCGGGAGTCAAAAGACTATTCCCTTCTCCTCTCTCTCAACCTTTCGCTCTACCTTCACGCCAACCTCTGAGGGAGGGAGGTGACAGAGGGGAAGGGACAGGATTGGCCAAACGTGTGTCTATAGCTTCTTTCAAACGTAGTTCAACGCTAATTACTGGGATAACCTTTCAGGCACCCCTAATGACTCCCACTATTCACAGATGCGGCTAAGTCCTGCAACATTTCTGTCTTGCGCCCTTTTCTGCACATGGCATCGCAATGCTGGAATAGATGGGCCAAGGGACAGTCCAGCAGATGGCAGTAATGCAACACTTATGGAGGCCAACCGCCATAAAAAGTCAACAGAATAAGAACTGAGAGGACAGACTGAGAGGAGCTCCGTTATTTCTGAATCGGTCCAGTTCCCAGCCATTCTTGAAAGAAGCTTGTTTGCAAACGAAAGAAGAATGATAGCGTTACCAAGTCATCCGAAGAAAGCACTGGCGTCTCCAGATAAACAGTTACTGCTTCCATTCACATGTCACTAGATCTTGAGGCGGGACTTTGGCGGTACAGCTATTCCTGTTCCTAGTCACACGTGACATGCAATAAATGTTCTGTAACATTTATTGGATGGACTGCATGTGTGAAAGGGACTTAAGGAGCTAATGTATGTCTGGTTGTGTGTGTGTGTGCATGGGTGCGCGTGCATGTGTGTGTGTGTGTGTGTGCAGGTGTGTGTGTGTGTGTGCGTGTGTGTGTGATCATGTGCATGCGTGCGTGTGAACTGGGGCTGGGAGGCCAAGGCCATTTCGAATTGGCCTTACTATGCATAGTTCATTCAACTTTGAGCATTCGGGGCAGAAAGAAGGGCTTATTTAAATGATAATGAGGGACAATCCATTGGATTTAGTGCTGGGGAGTGAGGGGGGGAAAAAATCCATTAAAATGCCAGCGGTTCATAAGCCATAGGGTCGGCATACAGCTAAACACTCTCTCTTAAAGCCATTATACATGGCGCTCAACGGATTTCTGCAGTGCTTAGGACTTCAAAAGGATTTAGGGAACGCGGGCCTCTCCCCTTGAGAGGGGAGGCGGGGGGGGGACAGGGGAAGGAGCAGAGGGGAGGTGGGGGGGGACAGGGGAAGGAGCAGAGGGGAGGTGGGGGGGACAGGGGAAGGAGCAGAGGGGAGGTGGGGGGGACAGGGGAAGGAGCAGAGGGGAGGTGGGGGGGGGACAGGGGAAGGAGCAGAGGGGAGGCGGGGGGGGGACAGGGGAAGGAGCAGAGGGGAGGTGGGGGGGACAGGGGAAGGAGCAGAGGGGAGGTGGGGGGGACAGGGGAAGGAGCAGAGGGGAGGCGGGGGGGACAGGGGAAGGAGCAGAGGGGAGGTGGGGGGGACAGGGGAAGGAGCAGAGGGGAGGCGGGGGGGGACAGGGGAAGGAGCAGAGGGGAGGCGGGGGGGACAGGGGAAGGAGCAGAGGGGAGGTGGGGGGGACAGGGGAAGGAGCAGAGGGGAGGTGGGGGGGACAGGGGAAGGAGCAGAGGGGAGGTGGGGGGGACAGGGGAAGGAGCAGAGGGGAGGTGGGGGGGGGACAGGGGAAGGAGCAGAGGGGAGGTGGGGGGGGACAGGGGAAGGAGCAGAGGGGAGGTGGGGGGGACAGGGGAAGGAGCAGAGGGGAGGTGGGGGGGGGACAGGGGAAGGAGCAGAGGGGAGGTGGGGGGGGACAGGGGAAGGAGCAGAGGGGAGGTGGGGGGGGACAGGGGAAGGAGCAGAGGGGAGGTGGGGGGGACAGGGGAAGGAGCAGAGGGGAGGTGGGGGGGGGACAGGGGAAGGAGCAGAGGGGAGGTGGGGGGGACAGGGGAAGGAGCAGAGGGGAGGTGGGGGGGGGGGGACAGGGGAAGGAGCAGAGGGGAGGTGGGGGGGGGGACAGGGGAAGGAGCAGAGGGGAGGTGGGGGGGGGGACAGGGGAAGGAGCAGAGGGGAGGTGGGGGGGGGGACAGGGGAAGGAGCAGAGGGGAGGTGGGGGGGACAGGGGAAGGAGCAGAGGGGAGGTGGGGGGGACAGGGGAAGGAGCAGAGGGGAGGTGGGGGGGGACAGGGGAAGGAGCAGAGGGGAGGTGATGGCTATATGTGGCAGTGGCGGCGAGTCTCGCAGCGTTTAAGGGTTAACCAAATAGCCCCGGAGAAGAGAAATCCCCTCCCCCCCCCACCCACCCCCCCCCCCTAACCCTAACCCCCCCCCTAACCTAACCCCCCCTAACCTAACCCCCCCCCCCACCCTAACCCCCCCCTAACCTAACCCCCCCCCCCACCTAACCCCCCCTAACCCTAACCCCCCCCCTAACCCTAACCCCCCCCTAACCCTAACCCCCCCCCCCTAACCCTAACCCCCCCCCTAACCCTAACCCCCCCCACCCACCCCCCCCCTAACCCTAACCCCCCCCCACCCTAACCCCCCCCTAACCTAACCCCCCCCTAACCTAACCCCCCCACGCTTTCCTCTCTCTCTTTTCAGAGCCCCCCAGCAGCAGAGGGGGCGTGGCCTGACCATTTAATTAGAAAAACAACACCAAGTTGTATTTTTGGACTGAATCTCCGTAGAGCCAATCAGGGGAGGACGTTAAGAGAAACAGGAAGTAGATTCCAGGAAGGCCCTGAATGAAGCTTCTGAAGCTGTTACGGGTGGCTAATATTTCTACCATCCATCCCTGTGTGGTTTAGCAGGCAACACAATCACCAAGTCAAAGTGAATGGACGACGACCCGAGCCCATGGTCGTAAACAAACAGTATGGCTGTGTTCCTCCTTGGTTCTCTTTCCTTTACATCCGCCCCAACCCCCCCTCCCCCCTCTTGTATTGATGCATGGCGGTCGGTCTCATCTGTCTCTATCCTGCGCTGGCCGAGATGAATGCTGTTCATTTCTAAACGCACGGCCATTAGAGAACAGCTCTTGGAGGCACTCTGATGGTGGGACATGTTTTACCACATCAATAATGCATACAAATGTGTGAAGCCTGCATCCAAGTGGCCATATCCGCACACACGTGTGTGTGTGTGTGTGTGTGTGTACACACACAGTATGTAGTATGTATGTACGGTATGCATGTCTGTCTGTCTGTATGTATTGATGTATGTTTGTATGTATGTATGCGTTGATGTGTGTGTGTATGTGTGTATGGATCCCATTTAGAGTTGTCGTCCAGCTCCATGGCTCCTCTGTCTGCCTGCCTGTCACCTCCAACTACAGAGAGAACTACAACCTAAAAAAAAAAGAACTACAATCCCCCCCCACAGTACTCTCCCCACAGAGAGGAAATAATAAAAAGAGGAGCAATAGCTTATGAAAAAGGGGGAAGAGAAGAGGGAGTAAAATTAGCCTGGGAGTGTATTTTTTATTATTCCACAGAGCTGGATTTTATTCGAAAGTACTGAAAGGCTTTAGAAGAGAGGGAGTGCATTTAATAATTTCATTAAAACCTTCTTCTCTCCATCATCTCTCCTGCTTTCAACCCTCCTCCCCATCCTCCTCCCCATCCTCCTCCTCCTCCTCCTCCTCCTCCTCCTCCTCCTCCTCCTCCTCCTCCTCCTCCTCCTCCTCCTCTCTCCTCTCCCACGTTGTGTCTGCTAAATTAACTGTCTGATTGAATTTCTGTTAGATTTGGGAGGTCTGCTTGACAGGCATTAGTTAGGAAACATATTTCTACATTCATTTAAAATGAGACACTGGGGGATTATGCATAAATTCTCATTATTTCCTCCTGTGTCTGAATTGCATTATTCCATCCCTGGAGCCGGCGTGCCTTTTGCTCTGCCACCTTCTCCATCCGTTAAGCTGGCCGGCGTATGGATGAAGACAGGCCAATCACCGGATCTCTATCTACCCCTGAGAGGAGGTCAGCACCGAGTGGTCAAGTCTGGAAGGCTGTGTTACCGCTTCTATTTTCTGTCTGTGCGCTACCAGCCAGGCAGCCACACAGCCAGTCAGCCCGCCAGTCTCTTAACCAGTAATCCAGTTAATCGAGCATCCAGGCTGTCAGCCGGTCAGCCAGCCAGACGGCCGGCCGGTCGGCCAGTCAGCCAGCCAAGTAAGCCAGCAAGGCAGCCAGGCAATCAGGTAATCAGGCAACCAGCCAGTCAGAGCGGTGAGGGAGCGCACGTAGTAGGAGGGGGGGGGGATGGGGTGGGTTTATGAGGTGTGAGCGGAGAACAGCAGGGGGCCACTGGCTCTCCTCATCCCAGGTCCCCGTCTCCCTGGCAACAGCACCGCAAACACCCTGGGCTTGTGTAAATGGATAGTCTAGGTGTAGGTAGGGGTTTCTCCAGGCGTTGGGTGCACCCATGTCCGTGTGTGCTTGTGTGTGTGTGTGTGTGTGTGTGTGTGTGTGTGTGTGTGTGTGTGTGTGCGTGGGGGGTGGTGGTGGTGGTAGCAGGGGGGGGGCTCAGGGGGGGGGGGGCTCACCTCGCTGAGCTGCTCCTTGGAGTTGCTCCGGTGGGGTCGGCTGAGCTCCTGCACCGGCTCCACCTCGCTGAGTCTGACGGGCCGAGGGGCGAGGGGCTTGACCTGCAAGGAGGACAGGGAAAAGGATGAGGGGAGGAGGGCCATCTCATACGTAGCTCTGATACGTCTCCTCTCATGACGACAGCACGGGGGCACACAGGGGCCGCCGGCAGACAGGAAGCCAGTATGTTGCTATAGATGATATAGTGTGTTGAAATGATAACCATTTTAACACACGTTTGCCACCGCCAGCAAAACCCGAATGAATGAACACACAGGGTCGGCAATTAATATTGATTTTTTTCTTTTTAACTGCGGATTCAGCTCACATTTCATTAGGTCGGAAAAGAAAACATTTCGATGGAGAAA
>JANIIK010000041.1:547500-552500 GCA_027704905.1 Muraenolepis orangiensis | reverse complement strand
GTCTCCTCCTATCCTCCTCTCCTCCTCCCCCCGCTCCCCCACTCTCCCGTCTCCTCCTCTCCTCCTATCCTCCTCTCCTCCTCTCCTCCTCCCCCCGCTCCCCCACTCTCCCGTCTCCTCCTCTCCTCCTCTCCTCCTCCCCTCCTCCTCTCCTCCTCCTCCTCCTCCCCCCGCTCCCCCACTCTCCCGTCTCCTCCTCCCGTCTCCTCTCCTCTCCTCCTCTCCTCCTCCCCTCCTCTCCTCCTCTCCTCCTCCTCCTCTCCTCCTCTCCTCCTCCTCCTCCTCCTCCTCCCCCCGCTCCCCCACTCTCCCGTCTCCTCCTCCCCTCCTCTCCTCTCCTCCTCTCCTCCTCCCCTCCTCTCCTCCTCTCCTCCTCTCCTCCTCCTCCTCTCCTCCTCTCCTCCTCCTCCCCACCCCCAAACCCCCCAAACTCTCTGTGGCAGGCAGGGCTTCACCAACAACACCAATTAGAGCGGCCATGTCAGAATGCTAATGCTCATCGGAGGAGAGCGAGGCAGAGATCAGGGTTAGGTGTTCGGGTGTCTCATCGTCGCTGGAGTCAACATTACACAGATATTCCTTATCACTGTTAAATACATAAATAAATATATCAATCAATTCATACAAAGAAATAAATGAATGAATAAATACAACAAAACAAAACAGGGCTTTTATTCAGTCGTAACGCAATTAGCGTCAGAAGTCTTTGCCAAATAATTCCGGATGCTAAAAAAGCGGAACGCTAACAATTATTTCAATGTTGTTCGTGTTGGAGTTGTTTTTGCCATGTTGTTTTCTCTCTGGTATGTTTTCAGTGTTGTTATCCATCCTGGTGATTATTTACATTTCCAATTTCCTTTTCTCTTCTTTTAATAGGGACTGAACATTCACAGCCCTGGGAGCCGGCCGGCTGCCAACCTTAAAATGGCACATTTCTACAAACACGGTTGGAAATGAGAGACGTGCTTTCCAGCCTTACATGGCCAGCCTATACCCTCACAATGACCACTGTCTGGCTCCCTATTGCTGCAATTAACAGTGCAGGCCATTTAGTCATCATCAGTATGTTCAAGGCAAGAACAAGTTTCCATTGGAGTATTCCAAACCGTAGGCTAAAGGTTGACACAAAATAAATCTCTCTATATATATATATATATATGGCAGCTCCTTGTGTGTATATATATACATATATATATATATATATATATATATCTACATATATATACATATATATATATATATATATATATATCTACATATAGATATGCACAAGGAGCTGCCAGAATTGGGAAAATACTTTTCATGTCAATGTTTTGCACAGATACGAATTGGGATACACTCAAGTATGCACGACAACTAGTTCCATGGAGCAAACAACACCACGGATCTTTCATATTTAATGTTGTTTACACACAACGTTACGGCCTTGTTGATACTCTGCCTACGCCCCCCCCCCCCACCAACTATAGCGGTTGGGATGGGGCGATCCTTCATGGCAGCACAGTGTGGACAAAGGGACAACGGATGGTGAGAATGGCTCAACCTCCCAGGTGGTCTCATCGACTGCCACTGGGAACTTATGGTGTTGTGTATAAAACCGCTACTCTTTTAAAATAATTAATTGAAGATTTGAAGGTTTTTATTTTTATATTAAGAATCCACACATGAATGGCATCAGGTCAAGGATGCTCATACCTCACACTTCCGTCTTAATGTCAAAATTCTGCTTTTTTTTTTTTTTTTGTCGCCCTTGAATGCTTTTACAAATACAACGTATGACCAGGACCTATGCACAGAATGTTCCCTGAGTACGAACCTTCACTACAGACCATCTTCACTACAGACCATCTTCACTACAGACCATCTTCACTGCAGACCATCTTCACTACAGACCATCTTCACTACAGACCATCTTCACTACAGACCATCTTCACTACAGACCATCGGAGCAGTGACACCGTGGTCCGTCTGTCACGCTTTTCCTTAACTCATTTAACCAGCAACTAGTGACTTAAACATTTGAGCACAAAACGTTAAGATACCTAAGTGCAAATAAAGGGAAGAATATTAACTTAATATAAGTGTGTTTAGAAGGATTTAACCGCATCTAAAAAAAAAGTATTAAGTGTGTGCTTAATAATAAGGGTATAAATAAATAAAAGGTAGGGTCGGGAGAGATGGAAGCCACGAGCGAGACAGGGCGGAGAACATGTGAGCGTTGCTCGTTGAACACGTTCTCACTTAAAAATGATCTTATTATCACTTAAAGAAAAAAGAAAAAGAAAACCCGCTTTCCTAGGTGCCACATTCACACTCTGGTGATCTGATAACCCCCCCCCCCCCCCCTTCTTCTGCTGCTCCCCCCCCCCAGAACAGACACCCCTACACCCCCCCCCCCTTCTTCTGCTGCTCCCCCCCAGAACAGACACCCTACACCCCCCCCCCCCTTCTTCTGCTGCTCCCCCCCCAGAACAGACACCCCTACACCCCCCCCCCCTTCTTCTGCTGCTCCCCCCCCCAGAACAGACACCCCTACACCCCCCCCCCCTTCTTCTGCTGCTCCCCCCCCAGAACAGACACCCCTACACCCCCCCCCCCCTTCTTCTGCTGCTCCCCCCCCCAGAACAGACACCCCTACACCCCCCCCCCCTTCTTCTGCTGCTCCCCCCCCCAGAACAGACACCCCTACACCCCCCCCCCCCCTTCTTCTGCTGCTCCCCCCCCCAGAACAGACACCCCTACACCCCCCCCCCCCTTCTTCTGCTGCTCCCCCCCCCCAGAACAGACACCCCTACACCCCCCCCCCCCTTCTTCTGCTGCTCCCCCCCCCAGAACAGACACCCCTACACACCCCCCCCCCCTTCTTCTGCTGCTCCCCCCCCCAGAACAGACACCCCTACACCCCCCCCCCCCTTCTTCTGCTGCTCCCCCCCCCCAGAACAGACACCCCTACACCCCCCCCCCCTTCTTCTGCTGCTCCCCCCCCCAGAACAGACACCCCTACACCCCCCCCCCCCTTCTTCTGCTGCTCCCCCCCCAGAACAGACACCCCTACACCCCCCCCCCCCTTCTTCTGCTGCTCCCCCCCCCAGAACAGACACCCCTACACCCCCCCCCCCCTTCTTCTGCTGCTTCCCCCCCCAGAACAGACACCCCCCCCCCCCCCCCTTCTGCTGCTTCCCCCCCCCAGAACAGACACCCCCCCCCCCCCCCCTTACCCCGTCGACACATTGGCAGAGAGGTTAAAATATGCTTTAATTTAATCTGAAATAATTATCCACCAACGACGACCAATGACTTCTTCACAACTCTGCAACACACGGTCACACGCAACACACACGCGCACACACACGCACGCACGCACGCACACACACACACACACACACACACACACACACACACACCACACACACACACACACACACACACACACACACACACACACACACACACCACACACACACACACACACACACATACACACACACCTCAGAAAACATCGACTGCCACTGGGAACTTATGGTGTTGTGTATAAAACCGCTACTCTTTTAAAATAATTAATTGAAGATTTGAAGGTTTTTATTTTTATATTAAGAATCCACACATGAATGGCATCAGGTCAAGGATGCTCATACCTCACACTTCCGTCTTAATGTCAAAATTCTGCTTTTTTTTTGTCGCCCTTGAATGCTTTTACAAATACAACGTATGACCAGGACCTATGCACAGAATGTTCCCTCACTACAGACCATCTTCACTACAGACCATCTTCACTACAGACCATCTTCACTACAGACCATCTTCACTACAGACCATCTTCACTACAGACCATCTTCACTACAGACCATCTTCACTACAGACCATCGGAGCAGTGACACCGTGGTCCGTCTGTCACGCTTTTCCTTAACTCATTTAACCAGCAACTAGTGACTTAAACATTTGAGCACAAAACGTTAAGATACCTAAGTGCAAATAAAAGGAAGAATATTAACTTAATATAAGTGTGTTTAGAAGGATTTAACCGCATCTAAAAAAAAAAGTATTAAGTGTGTGCTTAATAATAAGGGTATAAATAAATAAAAGGTAGGGTCGGGAGAGATGGAAGCCACGAGCGAGACAGGGCGGAGAACATGTGAGCGTTGCTCGTTGAACACGTTCTCACTTAAAAATGATCTTATTATCACTTAAAGAAAAAAGAAAAAGAAAACCCGCTTTCCTAGGTGCCACATTCACACTCTGGTGATCTGATAACCCCCCCCCCCCCCCTTCTTCTGCTGCTCCCCCCCCAGAACAGACACCCCTACACCCCCCCCCCTTCTTCTGCTGCTCCCCCCCCCAGAACAGACACCCCTACACCCCCCCCCCCTTCTTCTGCTGCTCCCCCCCCCAGAACAGACACCCCTACACCCCCCCCCCCCCTTCTTCTGCTGCTCCCCCCCCCAGAACAGACACCCCTACACCCCCCCCCCCTTCTTCTGCTGCTCCCCCCCCAGAACAGACACCCCTACACCCCCCCCCCCTTCTTCTGCTGCTCCCCCCCCCAGAACAGACACCCCTACACCCCCCCCCCCTTCTTCTGCTGCTCCCCCCCCCAGAACAGACACCCCTACACCCCCCCCCCCCTTCTTCTGCTGCTCCCCCCCCCCCCCAGAACAGACACCCCTACACCCCCCCCCCCTTCTTCTGCTGCTCCCCCCCCCAGAACAGACACCCCTACACCCCCCCCCCCCTTCTTCTGCTGCTCCCCCCCCAGAACAGACACCCCTACACCCCCCCCCCCTTCTTCTGCTGCTCCCCCCCCAGAACAGACACCCCTACACCCCCCCCCCCTTCTTCTGCTGCTCCCCCCCCAGAACAGACACCCCTACACCCCCCCCCCCCCTTCTTCTGCTGCTCCCCCCCCCAGAACAGACACCCCTACACCCCCCCCCCCCCCCCTTCTTCTGCTGCTCCCCCCCCCAGAACAGACACCCCTACACCCCCCCCCCCCCTTCTTCTGC
>JANIIK010000041.1:517500-540000 GCA_027704905.1 Muraenolepis orangiensis | reverse complement strand
GGCTTTTTATCTACGCTTTGCTTGTTCTCTTGTTCTCTCTCTCTCTCTCTCTCTCTCTCTCTCTCTCTCTCTCTCTCTCTCTCTCTCTCTCTCTCTCTCTCTCTCTCTCTCTCTCTCTCTCTATCTCTCTCTCTCTCCCTCCCTGTCTCCCTGTCTCCCTGTCGCTTCCATTTATACCGACGGCGGCAGCAGGGGCCACGAAACGTGTCACTCCTGCGCTTTGTTGCGGTTGTTGTTGTCGTCGAGGCAGAAGATTTGCGGTGTAAAGGAAAGGCTTCCTGTTGTGTTTCGGAAAAAGCTATTCTCTGCCGCCGCCGCCGCCGCCGCCTACACGGAATCCATATGGGCCAGCGGTAAGCGCCCTGTGGCGCGGCGGCTCTGTGCTGTGCTGTTTCGACATTACAATGGGCCCGGTTGTTTTCCCGTGCAGCCTTAGGCGCTGTGATTACGTTTAAGTGCGTGTCAGCCTGCAAAAGATCAGGAGGGGACCACCGCGGACGCCGTGTACCCCGACAATGGGGAACGCTGGGGCCGGCCGTGGGGGAGGAGGGCAGCACGTAAACATGGGGAGACACCACATTAGAAGGGGTTGGTGGGTGGGGGGAGATGTACACACACGGTACTAGTGCTGGTCTGTCTGTCGCTGGTGCGTGTCTGTGCTGGGTCTGTCTGTCTGTCTGTCTGTCTGTCTGTCTGTCTGTCTGTCTGTCTGTCTGTCTGTCTGTCTGTCTGTCTGTCTGTCTGTCTGTCTGTCTGTCTGTCTGTCTCTCTCTCTCTCTCTCTCTCTCTCTCTCTCTCTCTCTCTCTCTCTCTCTCTCTCTCTCTCTCTCTCTCTCTCTCTCTCTCTCTCTCTCTCTCTCTCTCTCTCTCTCTCTCTCTCTCACACACACACACACACACACACACACACACACACACACACACACACACACACACACACCACACACACACACACACACACACACATACTGATTGACAGATTAAATACATTTTTAATTGCTATTAGACTTCTATGTATGTCTCATCTTGTTGATTTGTAATATCATGAAAGTAAGAATGTATTTTCTCTGGGACCTTTTTGTGCAATTATCTAATCTATATATATTGCTCTATCATATGAAATAAGTAGGTTAGGTTAATGGTCTTCTAGGGTTGTATTAATTTGCAATGCAAAGATAAAATGTGTCCTATAAAATGAACTGCACTTAATTGCAATACAGTAAAGAATATACTGCATATATATATATTGCAATTGATTTGAAACTGTAACACATCCGTACGTGAATCATTTCTTTCTTATTTCAAATTCCCATGGAGCTCGTAGGGACGGAGTTCATAGCAACAACGTGAGGGAATCCAGTGAATTCTAGTGCCTGTGAACCAGCCAGAGAATTGACTGCTGCCATGACATCATTTCCCGCTGGTCTGGATCCTGGTCTCCTCGTTAGCCCCCGCACCAATTAATCAGCAGCAGCAGCAGCAGCTCGTTCCCTTCAAGGGCGAACGTCTGGATTCATTCTGACCACTTGGCCTGCGTGTGTCTGGGTGAGAAGCTCTAATGGGAGCGTGAGGCCGGTCCCGCAGACAGATTCTATTAATCCCACTGCATGTCACCCACACGGGTCGGCGTGTGCCTGCTGCGCCTTTGCCGTTGTCGAAAGAATATGCACTCACTTTGGCTCTCTCTCTCTCTCTCTCTCTCTCTCTCTCTCTCTCTCTCTCTCTCTCTCTCTCTCTCTCTCTTTAACTTACTGTGCCGGTGTTGGACTTATGAACAAAAGTGTTTGGGTTCAAACCCCAATGTCCACAGTGAACCTTGAGCAAGATGCACTAACCCCCACCTGATCGTTAATGACTATCTACCTCAAAATCCCCTGGGAAGTCACTTTAAAATAGTGTTGTCCGCTTGTTGTCTCGGCGATCAACAGTTTGGATTTGGTTCAGCCAAATCAGCATCAACACAGCTGTCCCCAACGGCCGCTTAAGCAGTTCCTCTTCCTGGGTAAACGTTACACACATTAAGCCGCTGTTCAAACACCAGGTGACGGAACCAGAGCCTCTGTGAGAGAGAGTGAGTGTGTGTGTGTGTGTGTGTGTGTGTGTGTGTGTCTGGTCAAATAAACACAACACGATGTGTCGCTGTGCCGTGTTGGCCTAACCCAACCTGAAGGGCTCTGCTCTGTGCTCCCAGGGCAGTCTACCTGAGAGCTAATGGCATGCAGAGAAGGAGAAGGTCAAGAGGCATATATATATATACACACACACACACACACACACACACACACACACACACACCACACATATACACACACACACACACACCCTCCTCCAGCGGTCTGTCTAAAGCTCTCATCTGAGTCAAATTCCTCTTCTTTAGTCTATTCCTCTTCTGCCCCAGAACATGTCTACCACAGCAGCTGATCAGGTCAAGGCCCTCGTAAAGTAAGTCAAAATATAAAGTTACAAATGAATTAATAACATCAATAACGTAACGTTTTTTTAAAGAACGCAGCGCATTAAGAGAGCATTAAGAGCTCTTGGGTACGCCAGGTGTGTTAAGTGACGGCCTGTGACAGAGGGAAGCGTCTGACAGGCCTCATAAGATAACGCCGACAGCACCACAGGAGCCCAGAGTATGTGTCAGAGACGAGACGTGGGGCCCCCCGTCCCCGGGAGACTCTCCCGGGGACCGAACCCAGATAGGGCCACCGCAGGCTTAGACGTGTCTGTCAGCACAGAGCTCAGCTCCACCCCTCTCCTCCTCTTCACCTCCACCCCTCCACTCCTCCACCCATCCGTCCTCCCAGCCCAGATGAGTCAACGGTTCAGATAACACATGAGATAAGATAAGAGAACAGAGAACACACTTTTTACAAGAGATTACATTTTAACGGCCTCGGCTAATTTGCCTCGCTGAGTAGACGCATAGAAAAAAAATGGAATAAGATAAGGAGTTTGAAGTCTGGGTGAGATGGTGGATGTGAGCGGTCTGCCACATCCACCACCCCGGGCCCAGCTGCAGACGTGATTGGCTGTGGACTGCGCCCGCCATGACGGAGCCTGGTGCTCTGTGGGAAATGTAGTTGCAACAGCGAGTTTATCATTTTTTTTTAACATCGTCAAAGGGCATGTTGTTTATCTAATATCTGTATTTGCGTTATCTTTTCATCACCGACATCCGCCTTTAACCCCCTGTGGAGATAGCCTGGTTTACATTACAGCAAACCTAATCACTCGCTGGTATCTGATAAGCCTGGGTGTAATCTGCCTTTTATCTGGGTGGCAGCCATGTTCTCTCTCTCTCTCTCTCTCTCTCTCTCTCTCTCTCTCTCTCTCTCTCTCTCTCTCTCTCTCTCTCTCTCTCTCTCTGTCATTCACTTCTTCCGAGTACTTCTTGGCACGGCAGCGACATCACCGCAGGGGCGTGTGGGCTTTGAAACAACAGAAGCCACGTGGAGACAGCGATAAGGCTGTTAAAAGTGTTTCAGTGCCAAGTCAAAGTAAATCTGTCAAACAACCAACCCCATAACTGACACATGGCCTTACCAGAGTGGTAGGTCGCAGGAGGGCAGAGGAAAATAAAGAGCAGAAGAAAGGGGAGAAGGACAGAGAGAGAGAGAGAGAGAGAGAGAGAGAGGAGAGAGAGAGAGAGAGAGAGAGAGAGAGAGAGAGAGAGAGAGAGAGAGAGAGAGAGAGAGAGCAGACAGTGAGAGGGTAGAGAGGACATTTCCAGCCCTGTTTGAATGAGCAGAACCCCGCAGTGCGAGCCAGCACAGCTTGACGCAAAGCGAAAACACCTGCTGATGCGGTGCTGGTTGTAATCCAATAGCCGCTGTAAGTCATGGAGAAAGTGCATGGGGGCAGGCAGGCTCCCCAGGGCTCCTGGCCTGCAAATAACATAAAACACCTTTTGCTTTTGTTGAAACTGGAGATAAGGGCTCGCATAAATCCGACCGGCGCAGCTCCATCAGCAGGTAGGGCGCTTTGAGGAGCGCTTTCAACGACTCACCGTGAACTGGCAAAGAAACGCTGTGCGCGGAAACACACACACACACAGACACACACGCACACACGCAGACACACACACGCACACACACACAAACGCACAAACACACACACACACACACACACACACACACACACACACACACACACACACACACACACACACACGACACACACGCACACACACGCAGACACACACATGCACACACACACAAACGCACAACACACACACACACACACACACACACACACACACACACACACACACACACACACACACACACACACACACACACACACACACACACACACACACACACACACACACACACACACACACGTGCGTGTACCTCACAAGCCAGGCATCTGGAAAACATTTAAGCTAGTTAAAGGCCTGCATGAGGCCCGCCACATTCCAGCAGGACCGGCCGCGTGGGAGAGGTAAGCCCAGCGGGGGGGCCACGGAGAGGGGGAGGGAGTGAGGAATAAGGGGAGGGGGGTGGGGAGTCATGCTACTAGCCAGGAGAGCCATGTTGTAGGAAATCGATACCTTCCAGGGGGAGAAGGAGCCTCTGGACACTGTGTTAGCGTATTCATGCTCCCTGGCCGCCCCCCCCCCTGTCCTCTGTTCCCCCGTTCTCTGTTCTCTGTTCTCTCTCGGCGAGCGAGCGGGGGGAGTATCGTATGGACCGGCTCACCTGAGCCGGTTAAGACTCCAGACTCCAGAATTCCCCGCGGTGGAGTCGCCATTGATTTACTATCTCGGATCTTACGGCAGACTCGCAGAGGCGTGTTATCATATCCGAGTCTGTGGTTAACTGGAATCTATGAATAAATTAGGAGGGTAATCGCATGTATTAACTATTAAACGAAGAGCGTTGTGTTACCATAATGCCAGGTCCTTAATGTGGAAAACTAATGCACTTTTCACCCGAACAAATCTATCCTGTTATGGGTCCTGTTATGGGCTTGTCTTGCGAAGCCTTTTTTTTTTTTTTTCTTTCACAAACCAAACCCCAAGCTCTGTTTTTTCTTGCCGAGATGGGCAGACCATCCTCCTGAGATCAGAGATGGGCAGACCATCCTCCTGAGATCAGAGATGGGCAGACCATCCTCCTGAGATCAGAGATGGGCAGACCCTCCTCCTGAGATCAGAGATGGGCAGACCATCCTCCTGAGATCAGAGATGGGCAGACCATCCTCCTGAGATCAGAGATGGGCAGACCATCCTCCTGAGATCAGAGATGGGCAGACCCTCCTCCTGAGATCAGAGATGGGCAGACCCTCCTCCTGAGATCAGAGATGGGCAGACCATCCTCCTGAGATCAGCCGTTTCACCGTGCATTGCCTGCGTTGCTCCGGTCAGTTAGCGGCAACCGCCAATAAAGATAACACAGCGTCGCTAATTCACGTCTCTTGGCTCATGACAAACTGTGAGGGGTGGGGGAAGGATCAATGGAGAAGGGGCTAGGGGGGCGTGACTAATATCCCCCGGGGGGGGGGGGGGGGGGGCCCCCGTGCGGTGTCCAGGAAGAACTTCCGTTAAATGGGCGTGGCGTGTCAAGGTCGACGGCAGCCATTTGTCCGTGGGTGCTCGGCGGCGGTGGCGGTGGCGGGGGTGGGGGTGGGGGTGGGGGCGGGGGTGGGGGGGGTCACGAGCCGGTGGGCCATAGCTCAGCGGACGCCTGACAACCTCCGCGGCACCGCCGGCGACAGGGACCCTCCATCTTCTGTCACTAGAGGAAGGGGGGGGGGGGGGGGGCTAGGCGGAGAGAAAAACGCCCACCCGAACCCCATCCACCCATGACCACCACTCTCTCCCTCCCTCCCTCCTCCTCGTCCTCCACCACTCGGAGGCATCCATCACGGCGCTCCCCACTGGGGCCGTGGGGTAACGAATCGACTTTCTACCGGAGCACTAATCAATCCGGCTCTGGCTGCCCCTCTCTCTCTCTCTCTCTCTCTCTCTCTCTCTCTCTCTTTATGGGCCGCCATAAAGCAGGCCTTTGGGGCGTTACAGCACCCAGTAATCCAGCTAAGTGAGCAGTATTTCCCAGCTCTGGGGACGCGGTGAGACGGGGCCGGGGCCATAAATAGCAGAGTTAATCTGCGGCCTTGACTCCCCAGGCGGCCCCCGGGCGGTGGCAGACCTGCTGGGATGACCAGGAAGGGGGTGGGGGGGGGGGGGGGGGGTCTGGGGGCAGGTAGGAGGGCCAGCCCTGGCCAAGGTAAGACCACCACCACCAGCGTCCAGAGATTGACCCGGGGGGATCGGCCCTCTGCTGAGTCTGTGTGTGTGTGTGTGTGTGTGTGAGACCCATAAAGTAGCCATGACTTAAAACACTGCACATCATCATCACTGCAAACTGCCGTTGATTCCCAGACAATTCCCTCTTTGTTTGAGTGCAACTTAATGACAAAAGGCAGAGGGAAGAGGTAAAGAGAGAGGAGGAGAAGGAGAACTGCATATGTGCAATAACATTTTATGTTATGAATGTTATTTAATGATTGAGTTTGCGTCAAATTAAACGCGAAAGGGCTGTTTATTTGTCGAAACCCTAGTCGGTGGGTTGCTGTTTTTTTTTCTCTCTTTTTCTGAAACATATGCCAACATAAATTCAGCGATATTGCTTCAATGTGTCTGTTAAAAATAAACCACAGACGGGGAAACGCTAAGGCCCACCGAGATCCGGCAGGGCTCCTTCAGACCTCCTGCCAAGGTCAATAAGTCCTCCTTGAAGGGGAGCCACTTCCCCACTTCCTAGCCGGCCGGCTTGAAGCGGATCCCGACATGTACTCTCTGTTACTTCACTTCATCTTTTATTTTCCAAAAAAAGCACCCCCCCCCCCCTTTTTTTTCCTCTCAGGGCACCGGTGGGAGTTCCTCATAAACCAACGCTCTGGATGTAAAAATCTACGCTAGCCTTGGGTTGAGTACCGCCAGAGGGTCTCCAGCAGCGAACCTGCCCTCCCCCCCCGCCCTCCCTCCCTCTCTCTCCCTCCCTCCCTTCCTCCCTGGCCCCACCGCCAACACTACCAGCGCTGTAAGGCTAGACCCAGCCTTATTTCATTTTATTTCAATCCAGCCGTCATGCATCAAAATATCTCCCCGAGGAACCTCTGAGCGGAGGCCTTTTGTCTCCTTTTAGCTGGCAGGCCGAGCCTCTCCATCACACCAAGGGAATGGGAGTCAAGGTTTTGAACCCCCCCGCCCCCCAACCCATCCACCCACACCACTCTGCTCACCACCACCCCTACTACCACCACCACCACCACTACCACCACCACCACCACCACCACCACTACTACCACCACTACTACCACCACCACCCTACTACCACCACCACCACCACCACCACCCCTACCAGCACCAGCGATCCAGTGATCCAGCTCCAGCTCTTGCCACGGTCTCTCTCCAGGCTGCCTGCTAGCCGGCTTGTCACTCAAGGGTTGTGGTTGTCAGGTCAGGTCCACCTCTGTAGGTGAACGTTTCCACCGTCGGAGCTCGGCAGGAAGAAGGCACAGGTGTCCATGGCAACTCAATTGTGCGCAGTACGTTTCCTGCGGGTTGCGGCTTTTTTTATTTTTTGATAATCAAAAAGGAAAACAACTACAACAAAAAACAAATTCATGTTTCCAAAGCTCTGGATCAATGTGGTTTGGGGGATGTTTCACAAAGGCATCAGATATTTGCTCGGCGAGACCCAAAAGGGACGTGGAAAAGAAACAAGTTCAAAGCAAAGTAAGTGTAAATATTATACATCAGCCCTTGAGAGAAATATATGTTTTACTGTTAAATAATATAGGCCGATAGCTCTCAGGCGGATTGATCCATGAGTAGTAGTAGAATTCCTGATATGCCCTGAAAGGCAGTGTATTATAAATAAGGCCTGGGCTCAAATCAATAAAAGAAAAAGCAGGTCAGGAATCCCGAGGCAGGATGGCGCTCCTCGGAAGAGGCGGGATGGAGATGAACGGGCCTCTGATAGGCTGACAGGGCACCGCACTGGACCACATTTAACTTTGAGGAAGAGAGAGAGAGAGAAAAAAAAGGACACGCAGCCGAGGTTTTGAATAACGGCCAATTAATCGAACCTTGAAATGCGTTTAAGGCTTTGGGCTAGAAGTAGTAGTCAAGACTTCAAGCTTCATCGCCTTGCCTCGCTTTGCTTTTCTTTCCACTACAGGAAAACAGACCCCTGCCAGTTGGACGTGCGAGCATGGGGGGAGAGAGAGAGAGAGAGAGAGAGAGAGAGAGAGAGAGAGAGAGAGAGAGAGAGAGAGAGAGAGAGAGAGGGTAGAGAGAGAGAGAGAGAGAGAGAGAGAGAGAGAGGAGAGAGAGAGAGAGAGAGGAGAGAGAGAGAGAGAGAGAGAGAGAGAGAAGAGAGAGGAGAGAGAGAGAGAGAGAGAGAGAGAGAGAGAGCCTTTGACGTGTTCTTTGACTCCTCTGTCTTATCTTCATCTCATGTCGTATATTTTTAGCTGCGGCTAGCATGCGGCGGCTAACCTCTCGTGGCTAACCTCCGCTGATGGGCCTCGTCAGGAGTGTTGTTCTCCTCTGCCCCTCCCCCTCCCCCTCAGCTTTGAAGGCGCTCTAGCCTCTCTGGCGGTGATGGAGACCTGGGCATGGTCCAAGAAAGGCCCGCCAGGCTTCCATGCCGCAGCCCATCTGAAGCCCAGGGAGGCCATGGGTGGAAGAGGAAGAGGAGGAGGAGGAGGAGGAGGAGGAGGAGGAGGAGGAGGAGGAGGAGGAGGAGGAGGAGGAGGAGGAGGAGGAGGAGGAGGGCGGGCTGGTGGTTTGAGTGATGCCGAAGACCCTGCAGCGCCTGCTGCTGTTGCTCCTGCTGCTGGCCCAGCCTGAGTAACGCTCCCCAGCCTCGAAATCATTTCCACTTGGACCTGCCATGAACCCCCCCCGTCCCCCCATCCCCCCCCCCCCGTCTCCCCCGTCTCCCCCGTCTCCCCCGTCTCCAATTGGAAGCGTATGGTCTGGACGGAAGACAAGAATTCCTTTATTCCTTTATCTTATTATTCCTCTTTCCTTCACGGAGGTGCGCAGCGGCTCCCTCATCAGGCTCAGTGGTCGTCTTTCTCCCTCCCCTCATGACGTCCCATCTGGGATGAATATCTCGTCTTATCGGATCACTCTCTCGTTCTCTGGCCGTCTCCTTCTCGTTCGCCCGCTCTGTTGCTCTTGTTCCGTCTCTCTCTCTCTCTCTCTCTCTCTCTCTCTCTCTCTCTCTCTCTCTCTCTCTCTCTCTCTCTCTCTCTCTCTCTCTCTCTCTCTCTCTCTCTCTCTCTCTCTCTCTCTTCTCTCTCTCTCTCTCTCTCTCTCTCTCTCTCTCTCTCTCTCTCTCTCTCTCTCTCTCTCTCTCTGAGTCTACCCATGTCCGGTTGAAGTGATGTCACCGCAACCCTGGGGTGACAAGGGGGTGTTGGTTGACAGTAACAGGGAAAGAGTGGTGGTGGTGGTGGTGGTGGACAGTAACCGGAGTGTCACTGTGAGGAAGGCTCAACTCCGCCAGGGTTACGTCACAACTACAACCCCCACCACTGGGATACCCTGTCGGAGCATCCGGAACACCCACATAAGCTCCCACTGAACCAAAGTGTGTGTGTGTGTGTGTGTGCGTGTGTGTGTGTGTGTGTGTGTGTGTGGGGGGGGGGGGGGGGGGTACAGGCTGTCTGACACCACGCAACACTTAAGCGGGACCCAGCAAGGCGTACGGCAAGAGAGACAGAGAGAGAGAGAGAGAGAGAGAGAGAGAGAGAGAGAGAACGCGGCGGCCCAGAGGGAGATGATCTCCCTTTCGCTCCGACAGCGAGTGAGCCTGTTGTAAAACCTTCGCTTTATCTCTCTCAACAATCAGTCTAATTATGTTCAATGGAGGAGTCCAATTAATCCACCATTGTCAGCCTCTGGCTAAGTGTTTCTCTGCCTCCCCGCACAGGCAGTGGCATGTCTGTGTATGTGTGTGTGTGGTGTGTGTGTGTGTGTGTGTGTGTGTGTGTGTGTGTGTGGTGTGGTGTGTGTGTGTGTGTATGTGTGTGTGTGTGTGTGTGTGTGTGTGTGTGTGTGTGTGTGTGTGTGTGTGTGTGTGTCTGTGTGTAGGAATCTGCAATTAACACCACCCTAAATTTATCTAGTGCCTCTTGCCTCAGCTTCTGACTTCCTCCAATTAGGCTTAATCAATTCCACTGAGAGCTGGTGGGGTGTGTGTGTGTGTGTGTGTGTGTGTGTGTGTGTGTGTGTGTGTGTGTGTGTGTGTGTGTGTGCGTGTGTTGGGGGGGGGGGGGATTGACAACTACACACACGTGGTGGTGGTGGTGGGTTCACGGTGATAGCAACAAAAGTACTACACACCGTGCGGACCACACTTACGATGCCCTGCAGCCCACTGGCACAAGATGGTCCTCAGGTGAGACGTTGACATGACCCCATGGAAGAAACTTGAATCTCTTTAGTGTGTTCTTGCTAGGCTAGGACACTCTGTCCTAAGGGGTGGGGGGGGAGGTGGGGGCTGTAGCCATCCTCGAGCAAGAGGTCAAACCCCTGACCCTGCTCATGAATGGCTTAAATGATGAATCTGAATTCTGTCCAAGTCATTACTCGGGTTACCCCGAAGCTTAGTGACGACAGCACTGCTTCCCGCCAGAGGTTAAAGAACAGGGTAGCGGTCATTTTCCCTCTCAACAAATTATCGCGCAAACAATAAGAACGCGTATATCAATACGCGTTGTAGCAACTGTGCAATGTGCCCCTGATCCATTTAGCTTGTATGGGGGGGATAGTTCATGGAAATAGTTATAGTCAGAGTGTTCTATGTGCCTCCCTGTATTGTAAATAGTTAATATGTGTGCTGTGATGTATAATTGTAATACATACGTTTATTTATGTGTTGTAAATAAATATTCTGTGTATATATATATCAGTGGTGAAGCGTCAGGGCCTTCAAGGTATTCAGAGAAGACCCTGGAACTTTCAGATGAAACAAAAATAAAATTGAATTAATTGTATTAATAAAATGTAATACAATTTAATCAAATGTAATACAATTTTAATAAAATGAATAAATGAGAATGGTATCTGTGTTGTTATCTGTTATATTACAGTGTGACGTTGATTTGTTTGTCTTTCTCGGTCCATCACTACGCATTTGAGTAGTTTTGTGTTGGAAAAACAATGCAACCAATCAGATATTTTTCTAGGTTGCTGGGAAGAATATCCTTCAACCAAAGTATTCCCGAATGCTTTGGCCCTTAGACTGAATGAGAGCGTACGTTTGGATTGACAATTTGATCAACCAATCATATAGTGATTTGTAGCCAATGGGCGTATTCTTTCAGATGTCCCCACAGGTCCATAGGGAGCTAGAAGGTTCACTGGCTCCAGACTTTTTTTATGGCTCAAGGTTTTTTTCTACGTAGGTTTTTTACGTCTAAATGGCAACAGGTGAAGATGATGTTGTTGCGGAATTGTTGTTAGTACCCTTTTCAAAACGACCATGCTGTGAAAAGATTGACATTATAAAAAAGTTGTAACGATCCCCGTCACCACTGCATCTGTGGTAAGGACGTTGTCCGCCCTCAAACGGATAAAACATATGGAGGAACAGAACAGGACAATCCCGACTCACTGCTTTAGCTTCCATAGCTATTGAGAGGCAACTTCTTTAGGATCTGAAAAGCAGTGATCAGCTTTATGACCGGGTTATCGAAACATCCAGAAGGACAGGAGAATGGATTTGGTCTTTAAGTGAACATCATTGGTGAGTGAGACTCATTTGTCTTTGCTGGTTTTGTCTCAGTGTTGCGTCTCATTGAGCTGGTTGTTGCATTTTGTTTCCACACACTTGTTGAGTGATTAGTTAATGGCTGTCTTGAGTTTGTTAAGCATTGTTGTGCATTTAAATTGAGAGTTTTAACATGATATTTATTTGCATCGCTGTCATTAGCACTCACCTGTCAAAATATCAAATCCTACCATTATGGACGTTATGTGACATTAAGTGTTAACGCAGCTTTATGAGAGGAAAACACTTAATGTAACATAACTTTCGGAATAGTAGGATTTAGGTTTTGATAGACAGGTGGAAGTGGTAATGACAAGACATATGCCAGAGACATTTGGTGATTATTGATCGCTATTTTGGAACTTAAAGTTACGTTAAGCCTTTTCTCGTTAAGCGTGTTAGACGTCCCTTTAACCGATAGCCTGTGTGGTGGTCTGTGTTGGGCTGTTACTTCACTACATGGACACTGCTTTACTACTATGGTCAACTTGGGAATTGGCTGTGACAATCTGATCTTCCTAAATGAGATAACGCATAAAGTGACTCCTCCGTGACGTCCGTCTGACTACAACAACCGAATGTTCGAATGGGGGGGGGGGGGGGGGGGGGTCTACAGAAGGTCCAGTTGTGAGAGACACGGTTCGCCACTGATATATATATATATATCAGTGTTTCCCACAGATCTAAAATATATATATATAGACATATACATATATACACATATATATATAGACATATACATATATACACATATATATATATATATAGACATATACATATATACATTTACATTTACATTATATATATTATATATATACACATATACACACACATATATATATATACACACATATACACATATATATATACACATATACATATATATATGTGTGTGTGTATGATGTAACACAGTAGCTGTCGGGTACAATCATAGAACAGGGAGAAAACCACCCATACCATAATACACATGATCAGTGAGGCATTGCCAATGCAGGGGGGGCAGGGGGGCAGGGGGGGCAGGGGGGGCAGGGGGGCCCTTTGTGCTCCATATCAACGGCGGCGGCGTCTACTTCTACCGCTGCTATAGCATATGAACAACATAATAAGTCAGAGAGCAAAAGAACAAATATGGGTATGTCCGTAACCATACCTACTGTACGTCAACCAAGTGTGTTACCATTCACCGCGGAGAACCTGGCACACAGAAAGTGTGCAGCATACACATAATGTCTGGTCTGGTGCTCAGCAGCTTGTGCCTGCGGGACATTAAAGTGAACAATTGGTGTAGTGTGTGTGCGTGCGTTTGTGTGTACGTGTGTGTGTGGTGCGTGTGCGTGTGTATGTATGTGAGGCTGACGCAATGTCTCCAGATTGTGAATGTGTTATTCCCCGAGTGTAAAGGTGTAAAATGTTGCATGTTTATGTATGTACAGGTGTGTGTATGTGTGTGTCAAAATGTGTGTGCCTGCGTACGAATCTGCATGCGTATATGCCTGTTGCATATTTGTGTGTGTGTATGTGTGTGTGTGTGTGTGTGTGTGTGCGCCACCTCCCAGACTCCCAGACGCACACAGCAGCAAGGCCCGGCCTCCCTCCCTCCCTCCCTCCCTCCCCCGGGTCCTCACCCGCGTGCTGTCAAATAAAAGTGGGGAGTGAGAGGAGGGGAGGGCGGCGGGTTCAGCTCAGTGGAATAACCGTGTTACAAACCCGCCGTAAATGCCACTAATGTTTAATGGCCGCCTGTCAGAGGCAGTAGAAGGGCACGGCAGCCGCAGTCGGCCGCCGTGCAGCCGAGTGCGAGTGTGAGAGTGTGCACTGTGTGACGCACGGCTCGCTGCACCTCACCCAGAGCGGGAAATAAGAAGAAAACATTGCAGTGTGTGTGTGTGTGTGTGTGTGTGTGTGTGTGTGTGTGTGTGTGTGTGTGTGTGTGGTGT
Organism: Muraenolepis orangiensis; assembly: GCA_027704905.1. Lineage (NCBI taxonomy): Eukaryota > Metazoa > Chordata > Actinopteri > Gadiformes > Muraenolepididae > Muraenolepis > Muraenolepis orangiensis. The sequence goes on along the minus strand of JANIIK010000041.1, from coordinate 526,265 downwards.
GTGTGTGTGCGCTCGAGCTCGTGTGTGCGTGTGTCTGTGCATGTGCGTGTGTGTCTGCTGGCATTCGTGCGTCCCGCTGACAAACACACAACGCAGCAAAAACACGGACCGTCTCTTATGATACACAAACACGGCCTGACCTTTTCAGCCCGGAACATTAATATCCTGGCTGGAGAGCCGGCTGCATCGGCTGCTCAGGGGAACGTGCTTCCGCCGTGCTTCCTGGAGCATCTCCCCCACTCCCCCCCACTCCCCCCCCCCCACTCCCCAGGTGCCCCTCCCTCCAGCTCACCCACTCACCCGCGTGGGGATCAGGTGAGCCAGGACCAGCAGCTGAAGCCCTGATACGATCTCTGAGTCTACGACAGGAGCCACCCAGCCACCCACCATCTAATGAGTCATGAGCCAGGCCAGACTAACGACAGACAGATATCAGATCGGACCCCCGGGGTGGACAGCCCTCCCCTGGTCATACTGTGGAATGTGGAAACCCTCCCAAAGAAAAGCCAACAAGGCAGCTGTTTGGAAGAGAGGAGGAGGAAGTCAGCACTGGAGCTGGCGGTGACAGCAGGTCCTTTCTTTGTCAAGTTGAAGGCTGTAAAAGCAGTAGCCATTTTGTGCCTGAATGGAATATGATACTGCAGGGCTATTTTACTACCATATTGCGACACAAGTCATTGTGTGTGTGTGTGTGTGTGTGTGTGTGTGTGTGTGTAGCAGTAAAGATTGGCTCAGAGAACAGCAGTCTCCTCCCGAATGGATGGATACAGTAGAATCAGAAGGAGAGTATTACATTCATACAGACAGCAAACAGACACAGACACAGACACAGACACAGACACAGACACAGACACAGACACAGGCACAGACACAGACACAGACACAGACACAGACACAGACACAGGCACAGACACAGACACAGACACAGACACAGACACAGACACAGACACAGACACAGGCACAGACACAGACACAGACACAGACACAGACACAGACACAGGCACAGACACAGACACAGACACAGACACAGACACAGGCACAGACACAGACACAGACACAGACACAGACACACACCCTGGGATGTAAAACAAGCAGTGGGACTACATTAACATTTTAGGTACTATTTCAAAAGCACGGGGACATTTACAATGAATATTTAATAGATAAAGGAGGCAGGGGGGTTGGGGGAGTTCGAGGGGCACCCAGGCCTCTGGAGATGGACGACAGAGGGGACTCCCCCCTCCCTCCCTCCCTCCCTCCCCCTCCTGCCCGCTTAAGATGAACAGTTAGGCTAATGCTACACCCCCCCTCTGCCCCCCCCCCCCCCCACCCCTCCTGATTAATAAGAAAACCCTGCTCACGCGTGGCGAGACCAATTGAATCAGTGACCCCTCGCAAATGGCCGACCCGAGGACTCGCTGGCTTTACTTACTTACTTACGGAGAGAGAGAGGGAGAGACAGACATCCGAGGGAGCAGGGCGCCCAGTGCGGAGGAGCAGTTGTGATAAAGAGCCACGTACCACAGGACCTCGCCGTGACCCCCCACCACCCCCCCCCCCCCCCAACCGCCCGCCCACCCCAGCCGCCGCCACACGCCTTGGTGCCTGCCTGCATCTGCCGCCACCCACTCGGGTCAAGCGTTATTCTATAAGCGTTGGTTTGTGTATGTGTATACACACAATGTGTGCCGTGGGCAGTAGGTATGTATGTATGTAGAGTAGAATGTGTGCAGTAGGTATGTATGTATGTATGTAGAGTAGAATGTGTGCAGTAGGTATGTATGTATGTATGTAGAGTAGAATGTGTGCAGTAGGTATGTATGTATGTATGTAGAGTAGAATGTGTGCAGTAGGTATGTATGTATGTATGTAGAGTAGAATGTGTGCAGTAGGTATGTATGTATGTATGTAGAGTAGAATGTGTGCAGTAGGTATGTATGTATGTATGTAGAGTAGAATGTGTGCAGTAGGTATGTATGTATGTATGTAGAGTAGAATGTGTGCAGTAGGTATGTATGTATGTATGTAGAGTAGAATGTGTGCAGTAGGTATGTATGTATGTATGTAGAGTAGAATGTGTGCAGTAGGTATGTATGTATGTATGTAGAGTAGAATGTGTGCAGTAGGTATGTATGTATGTATGTAGAGTAGAATGTGTGCAGTAGGTATGTATGTATGTATGTAGAGTAGAATGTGTGCAGTAGGTATGTATGTATGTATGTAGAGTAGAATGTGTGCAGTAGGTATGTATGTATGTATGTAGAGTAGAATGTGTGCAGTAGGTATGTATGTATGTATGTAGAGTAGAATGTGTGCAGTAGGTATGTATGTATGTATGTAGAGTAGAATGTGTGCAGTAGGTATGTATGTATGTATGTAGAGTAGAATGTGTGCACACACACACAGTGTATGCATGTCATGTCTGACATGTCATATGAATACGTACTTACATGCACGCATTTTTGCATGAATATTATTATTATTATTCTATAAAATATGCATGTACTGTTTGTATGTATGTAGAGTAGAGACCCCGGAATGTTGACATTCTCTGTAAATACTCTTTGACGAGTGGAACAAAGTGCTTATGGGAACCCCCCCGGAGAACATGTATTCATCATGTATCCATCCATCCAAGCACTGGGCTGCCTGTGAGGTTTCCCCACTCGTGTGAATGAAAACCAAGGGTAAAGGCAAATTGCATTCGCTGCAGCCATAAGTATATATAAAAAAAAAAATATATATATATATATATATATATATATATACACACACACACAGAATAAATATATATATATATGTATATAAACGTGTATACAGTATGCGTTCACATACAACATACAGCAACTGCGATCAATGAAGGATCACTAAACCACAGCAGGCGGCGCAGAAGGAACCCTAATGCAGAGGACATATGGTAGACCTCACTCACCGCTGAGAAATACGACTCCCTGTCCCCCTCTCCTCCCCTAGAAACCCCCACGCTGCCCGGTCACTTAATCCCCATCAGGACCTAGGGACCCCTCTCCTCCCCAGGGGTCAACGGTAAGAATCACACCCCCATCTGGCTCCCTCGGGGAGGAGGCGTAGGAGGAGGAGGAGGAGGAGGGGTGGGTGTCTGCCACCACAGCCCCTGTGTATACCCCTGGGGGGTCAAACCAATCTATTGTGCTCTGGCAATCATTCCCCCCCCCCACACACACCCCTGACTCAACCTACCCTCCCCTTCCATTTTTTTTTCCGTCCCTTTTTTGTTTTGTTTGCGTAACCCCACCTCCTCCTTCCCTCTCTCCCTCCCTCCTATCCTCCCTCTGCCACCTCCTCCCCTGACTCCCTCCCTCCTCCCCTCCTCCCCTGACTCCCTCCCTCCTCCCTTAGCCACCTCCTCTCCTCCCTCCCCCCCACCCCACCCTCCCTCAGCCACCGCCTCTCCTCCCTCACCCCCCCCCCACCCTCCCACAGCCAACTCCTCTCCTCCTCTTCTCCCTCCACCGCCTCCTCACCCTCCCCTCCCCTCCCCTCTCCTCCTCTCCTCCCCTCCTCTCCCTCCTCCTCCTCCTCCCCTCCCCCCCCTCCCCTCTCCTCCTCCTCCCGATCCATTTTGCATACACACTTCAACTCTCTGAGCTCTGGGGAGCCGTCCAGGAAATGGCTGTGGCTTTCTTCTAGTGCGTGTGGTCCCCTTTCCCCCATCTCTCTCTCCCTACCTCTCTCTCTCTCTACCTCTCTCTCTACCTCTCTCTCCCCCTCTCTCTCTCTCTCTCTCTCTCTCTCTCTCTCTCTCTCTCTCTCTCTCTCTCTCTCTCTCTCTCTCTCTCTCTCTCTTTCCCCCACCACTATCAAAAGAGACCATGTTTCTTTCCCTGGGGAGGGAGGGTATAGGAGGGTCCGCAGGAGCAGAGGGAGGGGGGTGGGGGAGGGGGGGGGTTTGAGGCAGGAGGGGGCGGGGTCTTGTCAGCTGTCATGATGTAAGTGCCCCCAGGGCTAATGACAGGATCTATAGTACATGAAAACACAATCACAGGCCCTGGCTCACTGCTGCCGCGTGAATGGGCCTTTAAAGCCAGGGACCAGGGAACACATGCTGTTCGCTGCCAGGCACCATAATCCACACAATGTCACCTAAATCACAGCCTATTCACACGCCACTGGCTAATCATTACCCGACCATCCCTCCGCGCACGGCCATCGCCACCATCACCACCACCTTCCATTTTTTAAATCACCCTGCCATTAATTCCTGAAAGTTTTCTTTGCTTATTCCGGGGGAAAAGAGAGAGAGAGAGTGAGTGAGTGAGTGAGTGAGTGAGTGAGTGAGTGAGTGAGTGAGTGAGTGAGTGAGTGAGTGAGTGAGTGAGTGAGTGAGTGAGCGAGCGAGCGAGCGAGCGAGCGAGTGAGTGAGTGAGAGAGAGAGAGACATTTGACCTTGGATTGGGGCGCTATCTTTGTCGTTTAATGAGCCCACGCGAGCGGAGACGTCGACGGTAGCAGTAGCAATAGCAGCGGTACCGCGTGTCTACCGCGGCCCACGCGCCGCCAGCCCTTGCTTGCTTTCTCTCTTTCCTCCCTCCTCCCTCTTCCCTCCTCCCTTCCTCTCTTCCAGGGCGCAAGCAGGTTTTCATTATCTCCTACAACCTTGTTTTCATGGCAACATCTCACAGCCACATTAAGCATCCATTAGCGAACGCAGCAGGGCAGCGCGTCTCGGCGGCACCTGAGCTGAGCGCCGGAGTCCCGAGACGCTTCGCTTCACATCAGGCACGCAAGATGGCAGAGGAAGGGGGGGGGGGGGGGGGGAGAAGAGGAAGAGAGGACAGGTGACTTCCGTGTTTTGTTTGGGGTTTTTTTTCCAAATGGGAACAGTGACCCCTAGTGGACGCGGCGGGTGCTCGCCGAATCTAGCAATAGGGGTGGATTTTTGAGTGGGATATTTGGGAGTGCAATGCAAGTGACATGCAGCAGGCTGCAGTGTTGCACCGCAACAGAAACCAAGCACGTGCTCCTCGGCACGTGGGGGCCGATGGCCGGTGGAGCTCACATCTGTTTCAGTGACACGTCTAATTACATATAATCCATTGCAGTTAACGTCCAGTGTTGCTAAAAACAACAACAACACACACACACACACACACACACACACACACACACACACACACACACACACACACACACACACACACACCACACACACACACACACACACACACACACACACACACACACACACACACACACACACACACACACACACACACACACACACACATTAACAGATTGGCTCTATGTAGCTCAATGGGCAGAGAGCGGTTGGGTTCCCGCTGGGCACACCCATGCTATGAATGTATGTCACTCTTTGGATAAAAAAACCTCCAGTAATATAATGGTGGGTAGTAACACACTACATGCCCCGCAGTCCATCCTGGTTATAGTGAAACATAGCACAGACATTAGGGTGTCATAAAGCAAAGTGCTGTGTGTACAGGGCAACACATACGGCAGCATTAAACTAGCATCCTCTCAAATAGGTGCTAATTGACACGCACAGTAGCTAAGTAAGAACAAACGAACAGTGGTATCAGTGAGTGGTGGAGGCTGTTGGCAGGAGCCGCCAAAAAGTCCCAGTCCAGGGGAGCGTTCACACCTTATGGTTCCGTAGACTCGGCCCCCCCAGCCCCCCCCAGGCCCCCCCCCCGGTTCGGTGACTCTCTCTCTGGCACTGGAGCCAAACACTGGAAACAAATGCCTCGCGTTTGGACAGGAAATCCGAGGAAAACAACTGGTTTTCTGGGCCTAAATATACAGTGTACATTGTTGATGTAGCTTCTTGACCAACATTCTGTCTCTAAATAATCACTCATAAAAACGGTTGTTTTTGTGTGTTTCCACAGCATTTCTGTGATGTGATGGTCAGACCATATTGTGAATAAGGCCTTTCACGTCCTCATGGCCCTAACTGAACATGTACCACCTTTAACCCGTAATGCAATGCAATAATCGTTCTTAATTTTGGCTTCCCGTAGTTGGCTCGGATCTCTCAAGTTCTCACGCGTTTAGCGTTCTCAAGCGGACCAGAGTTAGTTGCTTTGGTCCACACCAGGGAGAGCTCCAATGAGAGCTCACAGCTCAAACCAACCGCACCAGCAGCGGGGAAACGCTCCAGGGTTCCATTACAACCCAACAGCTCAGGTGTGAAAGCAACTCTTCTGACCTGAGGAGGTTTTCCGGGGACCGGGTGTGACCGCTGAGGACAATGAAGCCGTTATTATCTAACCCGACTTCCGAGACACGGGATGACTTTACGCAAGAAAATCATCAGGGAGATCGTTTAATTACCATAAATTAGCATTTCTGTCGGAGGTTCACTTGAAAAAATATAAACATGCATACAAAAACAACAACAACACAGGGATACAGACATAATCCCCAAGTGATCCAAACACAAGTACAGTGTACATCATTGTCAGAAAGGTCAAAGGTCAAGGGAGGAAGCTTGGCATTCACCGTGAGCTGGTGTCGCACATAACAGGTGGGCAGGGTTAACCAATTGAAGCAACAACATTATAGCACATTTGTCAATTCAATTAGTTTTCAACCTGTCTTTCATCATTCCATCAAAGATATGGACATTATTTTAATAATGGCCTCTCAGACTGGGCATGGGCATTCATGGGTTACTTTGACTCACATTGTGTGTGTGTGTGTGTGTGTGTGTGTGTGTGTCAAGTCAAGTCAAGTTTATTGTCACTTCACAGTTACTTATTATCTTATTACTATCAAGTATAAAGCAGTGAGTGAAAATCTTATGTACAATACCCGACGACAGATAGCAGTTAAAAATAAGATAAAATAGAATAAAAACATTTGTGTGTGTGCGTGTGTGTGTTTGTGTGTGTTTGTGTGTGTGTGTTCAGTGGAATGTGTTCGTGTTTGCTCTGCACCTCGAGGGGCGGTGGTGGAGGGGTGGAGGGAGGGGTATGGCAGGGTGAGTGTGTGAGTGTGTGAGTGGGGTCGTTGAGGTCAAAGGTGTGTGTTCAGCGGAGCCCTGCAGCCACGCTTAAACCAGAGAGGCGGCTGTGTGCTTTAACACGGCACCTGACAAGAGTGGGCCTCGCATTCATTCGGGTATAAGCTGCTGTACGAGGTCACATGACCCGCATGAACCCACTGAGACACAGAATATACGCACAGGCACACACACACACACACACACACACACACACACACACACACACACACACACACACACACACACACACACACACACACACACACACACACACACACACACACACACTCCCCTGTGCTACTCTCCTTGCCCTACTTGAAAGAACTGAGTAAATAAATGACTACCACCCTCGATTATGACTCCACACTCCCCATAGTGGTTCTCTGGCAGGAAGCTCTGCAGCAGTGGAGACACTTCACAGGACGACTAGCGTGTGTGAGTAAGTTGTTAAAACGCCCCCCCCCCCCCCCTCCTAAAAAATATTCCGGGCCAATCACAGGGCGCCTCTGTGTGTGTGTGTTCGTGTTAAACATCTACCAGGGGGGGCGGTATATATCCTGTGGCTATAGCTTCAGATCTGGAGTATGATGTGAACCTGGGAGACCACCTCCTCTCTCGCTCATACCTTACACTCAGAAGAGAGAGAGTCACCACAGCCAGCCGTCCGGTACAGAGGCACAGAGTCAAGTCAAGATTTTGCGTTGGCTAAATGTATACATATATATATATATATATATATATATATATATATATATATATATATATAGATATATATATATATATATAGATAGATATATAGATAGATATATATATCTATATATATATATATAGATAGATATATCTATCTATATATATATAGATATATATATCTATATATATATATATCTATATATATATAGCGCTCTTGGGGCGAAAAACAAAAAAACCAATGAGAAGGACAAAAAGGAAACAGCCTCTGCTCCTCCAGACCAGGCGATGTGCGGAATGTATAATTGGTGTGTAAGTAAGGCTGGTAATGGGGAAAGGTGTGGGGGGGGGGGGAGCTGGGGGGGGGGGGAGCTGGGGGAGAGACACGGTGGTAATATTTACTGATAGCAGGTGATGGCAGGTAAGGCTGAGTTCCTCTTCTATAATAACTCAGTTGTGTGGACTAATTGTCCTCTGAGCTCTGAGGACCCAGCGGACCCACTGGAGCTCTGGGAGTACACAGAACACAGCGCCCGGGGAGCAGTGTGTGTGTGTGTGTGTGCACACGTATATCAGTGTGTGTGTGCAAGCGTGTGTATATCAGTGTGTGTGTGTGTGTGTGCATGCACACATATATCAGTGTGTGTGTGCATGCGTGCGTATATCAGTGTGTGTGTGCAAGCGTGCGTATATCAGTGTGTGTGTGTGTGTGTGTGTGTGTGTGTGTGTGCGTATATCAGTGTATATGTGTGTCTATCAGTGTGTATCAGTGTGTCTGTGTATAAGAGTGTGTGTGTGTGTGTGTGTGTGTGTGTGTGTGTGTGCATGAGTGGTGCATGTATGTGTGTGTATGTATGGGTGCATGTATGTGCACATATATCAGTGTGTGTATGTGTGTGTGTGTACATATATCAGTGTGTGCGTGTGTATGTGTGTGTGTGTGCATATATCAGTGTGTGTATGTATGTGCGTGCGTGCGTGCATGCGTGTGTGTGTGTGTGTGTGTGTGTGTGTGCGTGTGTGCGCTTGTATGTGTCCAAGCAGAAAAAACAACAGCCCAGCACTTTCCCCG
>JANIIK010000041.1:502500-512500 GCA_027704905.1 Muraenolepis orangiensis | reverse complement strand
ACAGACAGACAGACGAGACAGACAGAGAGAGAGAGAGAGAGAGAGAGAGAGAGAGAGAGAGGAGAGAGAGAGAGAGAGAGAGAGAGAGAGAGAGAGAGAGAGAGAGAGAGAGAGAGAGAGAGAGAGAGGGGAGAGAGAGAGAGAGAGAGAGAGAGAGAGAGAGAGAGAGAGAGAGACATAGAGAGGCAGATGGACAGAACGAGAGAGAAACATATTTGAATGTATACATGTTTCCATTCACTACTGTTATGTGAATATTGAATTATTGTTGGTTGATGGAGAAAAGCAGCAGGTGGCGCTAACTCTCCAGTCAGGTGCCACTCATACGCTGCAGAAGAAGAGGACATAACAAGATGATCAATTCATTGAGTGCCAGTCAAACTTCAAACAAAGGAAATTAAAGCTTGGTGATGAGAGGAGAGCACACTGGATAATGGAAATGGAGAATTTTGAACAACTCATATTACAGCTATATGCTGTTTGAACAGTAAGGGTGGGGGTGACAGCCCTGGCATTCACCTTCCTGATACACCAACGCTTCCAACTCCCTCAACTCTACCTTTTTGCGATAATTCAAGATTGTTTAGAATTTGTTTTAAATGCGCAAATTGAAAATAGAGAGAGGAGACAGAGAGAGATCGAGAGTAAGAATGACAGAGTGAGAGAGAGAGAGAGAGAGAGAGAGAGAGAGAGAGAGAGAGAGAGAGAGAGAGAGAGAGAGAGAGAGAGAGGAGAGAGAGAGAGAGAGAGAGAGAGAGAGAGAGAAAGAGGCAGTGAGAGAGAGAGAGAGAGAGAGAGAGAGAGAGAGAGAGAGAGAGAGAGAGAGAGAGAGAGGAGAGAGAGAGAGAGAGAGGGAGAGAGAGAGAGAGAGAGAGAGAGAGAGAGAGAGAGAGAGAGAGAGAGAGAGAGAGAGAGAGAGAGGGGAGAGAGCAAGGACACACTGTCCCGTGGGTGATGGGGCCGTTTGGGGCCAGTCTCTCTAAGTGCACTCCTCCAGGTCTCTGGCGTGGAGGACCCCTGAAACCACACGGCAGGGGTCACATTGAATAAACAATCGCACAGAGCACATCCCATTAAAAACACCAACAAGCTCGCCTGTCGGTTGGCGGTTGAGCTCTAAAGAAGAGCGTTTGTTCAAAGCGCAACAACAGAAAAAGAATGCGTGATATATAGAAATATTGACCGACACGGAGAGGATGAGCGTATCCTCCAGAACCCAGAATATCCTGTTAAAAACAAACAACAGCAATAACCTGACCTTGACGGTTTTTTTTGCGGTTGAGGAGAATCTGAGACCTCCAAAAAACCTGTGTTGCTATGCAAGTTAAACCCCTGTGTGTCTGGCAGCGCTGTTAATCAGCTCCTGGATTCTCTTTGATATCAGTGCACAGAGGATACACACACACAACATACACACACACACACACACACACACAACACACACACACACACACACAGAAACACCTGTCCTCTGGTCCAGATGGCCGCTTTGTACAGACCCTGCAGCGCCGCCATGACAACAAAACAGTTTGTATGCATGTTTTCTTGTGCACGTGTGTGTGTACGTGTGTGTACGTGTGTGTACGCGTGTGTGTGTGTGTGTGTGTGTGTGTGTGTGTGTGTGCACATCAGTACACTTGCTGCATGAACAAGTACATGCTCAAGGCTGCACTGACATATGGAATGTTAGCGTTTGCTATATTATGGATACATTGTGTGTGTGTGTGAGTGTGAGTGTGAGTGTGTGTGTGTGTGTGTGTGTGTGTGTGTGTGTGTGTGTGTGTGTGTGTGTGTGTGTGAAACACGTGGGCTGTAATGTAGTCATGTACTGATAATATACCGCATCTCCCAATATAAAAACAGATCCTCCTACTTCCTGTCTGAAAGCCCCTTGTGTTTTCTAAGCTCTGGATATACTAGGGCTGCCCACCGACCAAAGATGTTCCTGGTGGACCAACGGTCGTCAGTGAAGGACATTCATCGACTAATCGGTGGACTCGTGGTGCGCATGTGCACACGCTGGTGGCAGAACTGTTTAACGACACCGGCAAGTTATTCAATTATGATTCTGTATTTTCAACAACATCAACAAGGAGACTGTCTGAACATTTTGCTCATTTGTTCAACACAACACAGCATATAACATCAACATCACACAACTTGTGAACTTTTAAAACCAACAGAATAACTTTATAAAACAAACGAGTAAAACATCTTTTGTTAAAAAACTAAATTGAAGCTATATTTTTTGTTTCTTTTAAGAATGTAAAATAAATATAAATGATATAAACAAACGAAGAAATAAATATAGGCTTAAGCTAAGTTTGTCTACGTTGTCCGGGAGAAGTGAGCTCCGTGTCTTGCTCACAATGAAGCCGGCTTTTGAAAATATGCGCTCCGATGGCGTGGATGAGGAAGGGATGGAGTGGATGAGGAAGGGATGGAGTGGATGAGGAAGGGATGGAGTGGATGAGGAAGGGATGAGTGGATGAGGAAGGGATGGAGTGGATGAGGAAGGGATGGAGTGGATGAGGAAGGGATGGAGTGGATGAGGAAGGGATGGAGTGGATGAGGAAGGGATGGAGTGGATGAGGAAGGGATGGAGTGGATGAGGAAGGGATGGAGTGGATGAGGAAGGGATGGAGTGGATGAGGAAGGGATGGAGTGGATGAGGAAGGGATGGAGTGGATGAGGAAGGGATGGAGTGGATGAGGAAGGGATGGAGTGGATGAGGAAGGGATGGAGTGGATGAGGAAGGGATGGAGTGGATGAGGAAGGGATGGAGTGGATGAGGAAGGGATGGAGTGGATGAGGAAGGGATGGAGTGGATGAGGAAGGGATGGAGTGGATGAGGAAGGGATGGAGTGGATGAGGAAGGGATGGAGTGGATGAGGAAGGGATGGAGTGGATGAGGAAGGGATGGAGTGGATGAGGAAGGGATGGAGTGGATGAGGAAGGGATGGAGTGGATGAGGAAGGGATGGAGTGGATGAGGAAGGGATGGAGTGGATGAGGAAGGGATGGAGTGGATGAGGAAGGGATGGAGTGGATGAGGAAGGGATGGAGTGGATGAGGAAGGGATGGAGTGGATGAGGAAGGGATGGAGTGGATGAGGAAGGGATGGAGTGGATGAGGAAGGGATGGAGTGGATGTGGAAGGGATGGAGTGGATGAGGAAGGGATGGAGTGGATGAGGAAGGGATGGAGTGGATGAGGAAGGGATGGAGTGGATGGGAAGGGATGGAGTGGATGTGGAAGGGATGGAGTGGATGAGGAAGGGATGGAGTGGATGTGGAAGGGATGGAGTGGATGTGGAAGGGATGGAGTGGATGAGGAAGGGATGGAGTGGATGTGGAAGGGATGGAGTGGATGTGGAAGGGATGGAGTGGATGAGGAAGGGATGGAGTGGATGTGGAAGGGATGGAGTGGATGTGGAAGGGATGGAGTGGATGCGTTTGGCTGTTAGCAGTTATTTTCCACCAAGTCAGTGGTCCCTTATCAACCTTGGTTCTGTCCTCCAAGTGTGTCTTCATTTCATTGTTCTCAGCTTCCGCCGGTTGCTCTTCACCAGAAGCTAATAAATATATATCGTTTTTTTCCTCTTTGGTCGATTAATCGTTGGTCGACTAATCGGGGGCAGCCCTAGGATTTACACAATAAATGACAAAGGGTGCTCAAACTAACTTGTTAAGTTAATTTTATGTCTCCTTTACAGACAGGAACACAGAACAGTGGGTTTGTGAGTCAGTGAGAATAGCATGTAGGAGCCTAGGACCCTAGGACCCTAGGTGGGGACTGAACCATCGCATTGGGCTTGTATTGGAAGCATAGGAGCCGCATTTGAAGGTTAGTTATTTATTATGTTGGTTGTAATGTATTTATTTTTGGGTCATTATTAAGCCATTAATCAATGTGAATATGTGTGTGTGTGTGTGTGTGGTTGGTGGCTGGTTTAAGCAGCCTCCCCTCGCCTGAGTTAGACTGATTTGGCTGGTGAGGCTGCACACCTGTGGGTCATTGTTAATCAAGGCCCACAGGTTAAAACAGAGAGGAAGAGCTCTAGCATGTACCTGTGTCTGCTCTGTTCACCATTATTCAAACTCTTGCAATAAACTGGATTCCTCATCACCCTGAGTGTCCTTGTCTTCAAGAGGAGCCCTCAAGTAGCCATTGTAATGTCTGGTGGCAGCGTCCTCTGCTGCAGTGAAATATCATTGTGTCATTTACGGGGAAACGTTCTGTTCAAAACTGACACAAGAGTTTTTGTGAGCCCCGGTTGCGGAATATATATTCACGTTGATTTAGGATCGTATAGTACTACGACTCTCTTGAGATCTCTCTCCCTCTCAATATGGAGTATCGGCAATAAACTCCCATCATGCATTCTGATGTACGAGCCCTATTGCCCTCCCATTGCAACCTGCATTAAGCAGGTACAAGACGACAGAGGAGATGGCTGAAGCGTCAGGGACTTGATGGATGGAGACCTAAGGGGGATACGGGATGGGGGGCGGGGTGGGTGGGGGTTTATCCTGTCTGGCTTTGATGTCTCCCGCAGGTTTCCAGTTAACTGCCGCAGCCACCCCTCACGGGACTGAGGTGATGTAGGGGAAGGTCAGAGGTCGCAACGCTGCAGCTGGATGAATGTCCAGAATATCTCTAGTCAGGCGGTCGGTGGGGGGTTTGGGGGCCCTCCAGGGAGCTGTGTGTAACCCATCGCTGTGTGTAGACGGTATAGTCAGAGGACGGCCCCCAATGACACGATCGTTTTCAAAAAGCCATACAATTAAACAGTAACTTAACACGATAGCAATAATGTTGACTTTCCGACACATAGAAGTGGGAAAAACAGCTGTTGACCGTAAACCACCAGTCAGCAAACAGCCAGGGATCACATGATCGTTCTGAACCCCCCGACACTAAGTGAGTGTACCACTCATTTTATTCAAAGTGTTTTCATTTTAATTGGAGCACTTAGCAGAGCCAACTATTACAGATCCAATTAAATCGTAAAAAAAAACAACTCCAACTTTATTAGATTGGGGAAACATTGTACGGTACACGCACACACACATGTGTGTGTGTGTGTGTGTGTGTGTGTGTGTGTAGGCCCCGGGGTGTGGAGTATTAAAACACTCGTCCGTCTAAACAAACTGCTAGTAGATCAATTGACTTCATGGACTCCAGCACTCTGTCTAATGGTGGGGGGTGTGTGTGTGTGTGTGCTTGCCTGCGTATGTGCGTGTGTGTGTGCTAGGGGATGAGAGGGGGAGGGGGGAGAGGGGGGGGGGGGTTGCAGATAGAGGAAATGCTGTTTTGAAGGTTCAGCAAAAACCCAGCAGAGCAGTTACAATTTTACAGTTAATAAAAAATATAAAAAGGAACATGAAAACGAAACCGAGAGAAACCCGAGATATTTCCTAAGATCGGGCCATAAAAACAACAAACAAAAAAACCCACCGCCACCACCGCCTCAGACAAACAGCAACAACATCTAACCAACCACTTAAAGGTCACGGCGGAAGCAAATGTGGGTTAATCACGGGTCAAAGGTCAAACATCAGTCTGGGGGGGGGGGGGAAGCAAAAAGGCCACTGCTTGTATTGACATGTACGAGCGCCAGCAGAGAAAGTCTATAGCCGCCGAATGAAAGGTAACAGTAATCGTGTCAAGTGAGACCACGGGGTCTCAGTTCATTGGAGTGTCATCGGGTCTGTCTCTACGTCTGTCAACGCATCTGACAACCGAGCCACAAAGCGTCTCCTGGACCAGGGGAACGGCACACAGTGACTAAGGTTGGTCCTGTACACCTGTACTTCATCACACATACAACACAATGTGTAACCCAAACTATCGATGGTGCGATATAAGAAGACGACAGTTAAAACCTGAACAGTACTAAACCGTTTTAAAACTTGACTACTTCAACAGTAAAAAAGACTTCAATCCAACCAGAGCAGATAAACAACAACATTAACGTGTGACATCAAAATGTCCGCAGACGAAAGAGACAGAATCATCTCCAGAAGGCTCACTGACTCACACACACACACACCTACATAACAGACTGTAATTAAAGACACTGACGCAGACAGCTAAAATAATACATACACGAGGTAACACTCTCGTGAAGAAGTCATAAGAGCAGCAGAGAATAAAGTCACCGACCGTCTTGTTCTTCTTGGAGTAGGTCCTCTTCAGCAGCCGCTCCTTCATCCGGTCCTCCTCCCGCTGGGCGTGTGCCAGGAAGCCCTTCTCCAGCGGGTCCAGGACGGCCGGCACCAGGTTCTCCTCCTCGCCCTCCACCTGCCGCTGCCGTACCACCTCCTCCTCCTGCTGCTGCAGTTGCCGCTGCTGCTCCTCCTCCCTCTGCACCACCTCCTGCTGCTCCTCCTCCCTCTGCACCACCTCCTGCTGCTCCGCGACCCGGCACCGGGCCTCCCGCTGCCGCTTGGTCGGCTTCTTCTCCTTCAACCGCTCCTTTGCGTTGTCCTGCATCTTCACCACCCCCGTCTTCTTCTGGAGGACGAGACAGAGAGAGAGAAAGAGAGAGAGAGAGAGAGAGAGAGAGAGGAGAGAGAGAGAGAGGAGAGAGAGAGAGAGAGAGAGAGAGAGAGAGAGGAGAGAGAGAGAGAGAGAAGAGAGAGAGAGAGGAGAGAGAGAAGAGAGAGAGAGAGAGAGAGGGGGGGGAGAGGAAGAAGGTTCTCGGTTAAGTTCTCTATAAAGGTCTGTGGTTCGTCGACACAAACGTGTATGTCTTATGTAAAATACGTTGCCTGTACTTTGTCAAAGTGCCGTGTGTGTGTGCATTGCGTATGTAAATGCCATCGTCAATTGTCAATACGACTTTGTCTCTCTTAGACACACACTCATCCGAATTCTGTTGGACAAACACAAGCATACAGTATGCGCAGAAAAGGTCATGTGGTATAGAGCAGTGGTTCTCAAATGGGGGTACGCGGACCCCTATGGGTACGATGGAGTACTGCAGGGGGTACGTGAGATTATTAAACTGTGCTAACAACATAAGGTTAGGCTACGCAATCACGTTCAATTGTGAGCGGGAAGACAGTTTTGAAAATGGATTTATGGTTGAAAAAACGTAGCAGCGATACAGCTGAGAACACTGAGAAAGAAGTCAAAAAGAAAGCGAAAACAGAGCCAACAAAATACCGTCAGTATCAGGATGAATATGTTTAATGGGATTTACCTCAACTAGCTGCAACCCTCCCAAGGCACTGGGCTTGTTTTTGCGGGGAGAAATTAGCCAACAGTTCCATGAAGCCAGCGCACCTTCAACGACATCTCGGCACAAAACATCCATGTCATGTTGGTAAGCCACCAGAGTTTTTTAAAAGAAAATTTTCGGACTTCAGATCATCTCAAGAAACGATCCGAAAAGTCTCCACAACATCAGCCAAAGCACTCCAGGCGTCTTATGCGGTGTCTTTGCTCATAGCTAAAGCCAAAAGCCATTCACCATAGCTGAAGACCTTTTACTTCCAGTCGCTGTTGTATTGGCCGAGACTATGCTGGACAAAAACGCGGCGGATAAGTTAAAAACTGTGCCTTTGTCAAATGACACCGTTTGTCGCAGAATAGATACCATGGGAACACACATTGTTGATCAGGTTGTGGGAAAACTCGGCGAATCCTTTTCCCTCCAGCTTGATGAATCGACAGATGTCAGTGGAAACGCACAGCTTGTTGCGTTTGTGAGATACGTTGATACTGACGACATTCGCGAACACATACTTTTCTGCAAGAGTTTGGAGGGGAAAACAACTGGGGAGGACATTTTTAATGTTGTTAATGCGTTTTTTGGTGAAAACGGTCTGAACTGGAAATCCTGCACCAGTGTCTGTACTGATGCAGCTGCGTCTATGACAGGCCGCGTGAAGGCTCATGGCGCGGATTCAAATGAAAACCCTGAAGTGCAGTGGGCTCACTGTGTCATACACAGGGAAGCACTGGCCTCCAAGAAAATGAGTCCTGTGTTGCATGACGTTCTGAACGACAGTGTAAAAGTAATCAACTTTATTAAGTCAAGGCCACTTAATGCGCGACTGTTTCGCCGCCTGTGTGAAAACATGGGAGCGGAACACACACAACTGCTATTACACACAGAAGTGCGCTGGCTCTCTCAGGGAGAATACTCAACAGGCTGTTGGAATTACGATCTGAAGTGCGCACCTTTCTGTCAGAGCACGGATCTCCCCATGCCATCTTGTTTGAGGACACAGACTGGCTTGCAAAGCTTAGCTATCTGGCAGATATATTCAGCAAACTTAACAAACTGAATGTGTGTCTGCAGGGCAAGGACACCAACATTCTGAACCTGTATGACAAGGTGGGCGGTTTTCTGAAGAAAGTAGAGCTGTGGAAAAGGGCATGTGCAGAGGGGGATTTCACCTGCTTTCCTCAGGTGGATGCTTTCCTTTCCAGTGAGGATGTGGAGATAGCTCCAGTGAAGTTAATCATAGAAGGACATTTGACCAACTTGATTGCTAGTTTTCATTCTTACTTCCCTGACATGGAGGACAAATCTTCACAGTTGGATTGGGTGAGAAACCCATTTCTCTTGTCTGATGCAAATAGCAGAAAGCTTTCTGTCAGTCATCAGGAAACTCTCTTGGATGTGTCATCTGACCGTGGCCTACAGATGAAGTTTGACACATCTACTCTCACACAGTGTTGGGTGTGTGTGAAGAAGGAGCACCCTGAGCTGGGAAAGAAAGCTTTGGAGCTGCTTTTACCATTTGGTTCCACATATTTATGTGAGGCCTCCTTTTCTGCAATGACATTGATAAAAAACAAGCAAAGAAACAGACTGTGCCTGGAAAAAAGTTGAATAACTGCAGTTGCCTCCCTGTCACCGAGAATGACAAAGATCCTCAGTGAAGCACAAGCCCATGTTTCTCACTAAATTACTTAAATTAAATTACTTATTAAAAGGATCAGTTCAATGCAACTAATGTCATCTTAGTGTTATTGCATGATGTCAAAATTGGTTTGCCATGAATTAGTGATGGATTTAAAACATTTGAAATGTAGCATTAAAGTGTTTCTCAGTTACAAGGTTGTTGTTTTAATAAATCAGACCCGGATGGTGCAGCGCTGTACTAGACCTCTTTAGATTGACTTTTTCCCCTACCAAATAGTTTTTGCGCTGATCAGGGGGTACAGGGGGTACGGCAGGAGGAGGGAGGAGGACGACTATCCAGGTCCATCCGTGTATCTGTATCCAACACAAGCCTCTTTAGAAGCCTCGGCTCCTAAACGCATGCCGATTAAGTCGAATTGGACCCTTTGAGACAGGGGTCTGAAGGCCACCTTTCTTCTAAGCAGACACTGTGGGAACCCTGACTTTCAAAACAAATAAATGTATAATATATATGTGACTGAAAAAGAGTAAAGAGAGAAACTTGTCTTTAGTAACTAAGTCGAACCCAGATATTTGGGGTCAGTAGATCATTCCTAATACAATTATTTCCATCTCGATTGTTTTTGGGGTTGCATCAATCAACCTGAAGGCCTCTTTTTTTTCCTCATCATATTTTCATCATATAATTCATAAATATTCGGCAGGGCCGGAAGGGAAGCCTTGGCTGGCCAGATGTGGCCCGCGGGCCGCAAGTTGATGATCACCGTATTAAGATAAGTGTGGATCAAAACCAACAAAACTAAAAACATACATGGGAAGCAGGAAAACAGAAAAGCTAACTCTGTTACGCTGTCCATTTGATCCGGTCAACAACGACAGCGGAAAAAGATGCCCAGGCGGACCACGTAATCACTTTAGCGGGCGCCAGGTATGAACAAGAGCTTATGATATTAAGTGCTGCTCTCACGGCCGCCTTAGCGTTTAGGACACAGCGGCTCCTCTTACAGCATTACCGAAGCCATCCCCCTCCTCTAACTAATCACCCAGCCCCTTCACAATGCCATGGCAGCCGTCGGAGAACCGTTGATTATTCGCTTGAATTGCAAACATCGCTGTCC
>JANIIK010000041.1:492500-497500 GCA_027704905.1 Muraenolepis orangiensis | reverse complement strand
ATAATCAGAGGCCTATTTGCTAAAATGCATTGTAATTTGTAAGCCAAGCAGCTAATCAGCCCCTATGAACAAGAGAAAGCACAGAGTCGTACAGTGATCAATGTGGCATAATTGGCTCGCCATGAGAGGATTAAATGAAGCAAATCCTCTCTGGTCTGTTGTTAATAGATCTGCTGCCGCTTTCTTCTGTTGGGTTGACTTCTAAAGCCTCCTCCCCCGCTTCAGAGGTTTGGGGTTACTTTACTTTTAGTTGGAAAACATTAGTTGTAAATCCTTACATTGTTTCTCTGTGGTAAAGGTTAGTGTGTTAAGTGTCAGGGTTGGGTTGTAAGGGGTTAGGGCTAAGGTGAGTGTTAAGGTTAGAGCTTTGCACTAATGGAGAATCAGGTTGTAAATCCTAGCCAGGCTCTCTCCTATCTATGGAGTCAGATCAGTCTCACTATTAGTGAATGTACACAGATTAAGTAATGAATTTTGGGAAATATAAAAAAGACTATTTTGCAATGCACACAAAAATATTTATTATTGTATAGAAATGTACAAATGTTTAAATAAGGTTCATGAATGTATTTCTGATGCGCACACAACTAGTTATAGTTTCAAAGTTGTGGGATTAACCATCCCTGTCTATTCAAAATTCACAAATGTTAAGTTACGTAACTCATAAAACACAATGCACAAGTAATTGCAGAGTGAATTGTATCTGTAAATCTGTATGTATAGCTGTGGCTCAGCTCGTATATTATATCGTATATGTTTGTTCGTCAATTTAGCCATTTTCAATCGAAAGATATTTGTTAATCTCCACCTTGGATTCTTGAGGATTCATTTGACAATGTTGTCACGCGCTGTTTCACACAAAATCCAATAAATGCAGGAAGCACATGACTAGTGAAATGCATTCATCCATCTGACTGATGACTTGAGACTGATCTGACTAGTGAAATGCATTCATCCATTACTGAGACTGATCTGACTAGTGAAATGCATTCATCCATTACTGAGACTGATCTGACTAGTGAAATGCATTCATCCATTACTGAGACTGATCTGATTAGTATCGTTGTGGAGAGTGGTGTGTGGTTGGTGGCAGCTTTAAGCAGCCGCATCTGGCCCGAGTCAGACTGATTAGACTCTGGGGGATGCTGCACACCTGTGGTGCACCAGAGTCATCAAGACACACACAGGACAAACCAGCCATCATCACACACACACACACACACACACACACACACACACACACACACACACACACACACACACACACACTCAGGAAGAGAGCTCTGACATGTCAGCTTTTACCACCTGTTCAGACTTCCGACAGTCACATCTTGCCAACGCTCCAATAAAGTGGCGTATTCAACATCTACCCGTGTCCTTTGTCCTGTGAGAACCCAGCAAAGCCACTTGGTGTGTGTGTGGTAGGGTATACATCCACTATGAACACGTCCCTTAAGCCTGTAACCAGAATCTAATTCATTACAAGAGTGTGTGAGTATGGTCCAATATATTGACCAAAAAAAATGGGGATATAAATATATAATGTCTAATCTGGAAAAACAGAGCAGAGCTGAGATGCTGGACTAACACAGGAAGCACAAAACAACAGAACTCTATGGGCAGATACGCGTGGCCTTTTAGGGCCAGATCTAATTCGGTACAATGGATTCGTACTGTACCCGGGTAACCCACCCCCCCCACCTGTCGCTAGTTCCTAAGCCCACGTGATGGAGACGACCTCAACACTACGCCTACAAATATTGATATTTTGGAGAGCGTGTCAAGAGTGACGCTCACCTGCCTTCTGACAAAATCAGCCATGGGACCCTGGTGCGAAGGCACCCTAAGATCTGGCCTCCACACTCCACACAAAAGTGATTATGTTCCTCACTTGACCCACCTGCATGGCCTTCACAACCTACCGTCCTTCAGAGAGCTCTGCAGACCTTTGTTGTTTAATTGTTCCTCAGGGAAAATGTATTTTTAATGAGTTATCAGAAGCAGACTTTGACCTCCAATGCTGAAGGGCTCATGGTTGCTGTATTATATCACTTGTTTAGCTAAGGTTAATAAGTGTCCTGAACGTGTGTAATATGAAATCAAAAATCGTATTGGGATTTCTTTAATTAAATTTCATACATTTTTCATGAATTGTTTATGTCAAGGCATAATGAAGTTATTTTTGCACTCGGGATGCAAATTACCCAAACGACTGTTGTTACTAACAGATGGCGGTTACATTAGAAATGGATCATTTCCACTGGGTGGTATTTGTCACGTCTGATTAAGTCCTACTTGTAATGTCTGAAACACCACACTGGTCCAGAAGGCGTTCTGATTCCAAGACACTTTGCATTGCGTTATTGCATGAAAAATACGGATGAAGAGTTCGGTTCGATTCATCGATTGATCCGAGAGGGTCAAGTACCGGACGCAAAGATCAAGGTCACCACTGATCCCTAACCTTTATTTACCAGAATGCCCAACAGGGAATAGACAATGGGATGGAACCTATTAAGGAGATGTATGTATCTAAGAACACGCGGGCCTGGAGACCGACGGTACTCACGAGGGATAGCCTGTCCATATTGTGAAATAAGACGAGATATCATCATTCCCTTTAGTATTAAATGAGTAAAGTAGTTGTACCTTTCTGAACTCACCAGACTGTTCTAGCCGTTCTATAATTAGTTTACTTATAGACTTTATAATAATTATATCCACACCAACTGATGATTATTTCTCAAAAATCTCATTGTGTAAACATTTTGTGAAAGCACCAAAAAAGTCCACCGAAATTAGATTTTCTCCATATCGCCCAGCCCTAGTACTCACACACCGCTAGGATGAAGAGATGGAGGGATAGAGGAATAAGCGGAGGAAGGTCAGACGAAGGACGAGATGAAAGAGGAGGACACGGAGAAACTAAAGTTACGGAAAATAGGATCAAAGCGAACGCATTCAGCAGGCGGAGAGAGCCCCCAGAACGACACCGCCACTCAGACTCTGACACCGCGACTGATAGCCAAATGGAAATCCAACCAGCTGTTCGCCATTCAGGCTAACTAGCCGCTCTCCAGTCAAGCAGAAGAAGCCAAGCACATGAGTGTGTACATTTGGAGAATGATTTCTCTGGTATGGTTATTACTCTTTACATCTGCCAGGTTTCAGATGAACACTTATGTGAAGGAGGAAAGAGGGCTGCACTGAGCTGAACATATGCTGTAGAAATACACAATAACTAAACTATTATTGGCGGGCATGAAATAGCCTTTGGACCTCAGAATGAGATGTTTTTCTTTAAATATTGGAGTGATTTTAGCACTGGTGCCTGCAAAACACCAAGTTTCTAAATGGAATAAGTTATGTTTTAAACAACGGTACCTCTAGAGAGTAATTATTTCTGGAAAGGGAGCAATATTTGATATGTTTTTACATATATAATTTATATCTCCAGGCAGTGTTAAGACTTTAGAATTGTATCTAAGTGTACTGTCGATATGAGATCATCAACCACGACTGCATGGCTATGCACAGCTCCAACGTCATCATCAAGTTTGCTGACGACATGACAGTGATGGGCCTGATCGCCGGCGACGACGAGACAGCCTACAGGGAGGAGGTCGGATCGCTGGAGCAGTGGTGCCATGAGAACAGCCTCACCCTCAACATCAAGAAGACCAAGGAGCTGATCATGGACTACAGGAAGCAGAGAGGAGAGCACGGCCCTATCTCCATCGACGGTGTTGCAGTAGAGAGGGTCAGCAGCTTCAAGTATCTCGGCGTGCACATCTCCGAGGACCTCACATGGTCCACGCACACCACGCACGTGGTGAAAAGGGCCCAACAACGCCTGTATTTCCTCAGGCGTCTGAGGAAATTCAGCATGGGCCCCCGCATCCTGAGAACATTCTATACTGGCACCATGGAGAGTGTTCTTACAGGGTGTATCACCGCCTGGTACGGGAACTGCACCGCACTCGAGCGCAGAGTGCTTCAAAGGGTGGTGGGACGGCCCAGTATATCGTTGCAGGTGAGCTCCCCTCCCTCCTGGATATATACAACCAGCGGTGCGTGGCCAAGGCCAAACGCATCATAAAGACATTGCCCACCCCAGCCACGAACTGTACTCACTTTTACCGTCAGGCAGGCGATACCGCAGTATCAAGTGCCGTACAAATAGACTCAGAGATAGCTTCCACAGTCAGGCCATCAGGCTGCTGAACAAGGGCGTATAGCATATAACAATGTATATTTTATTACATTGATTTATATATACATATTGCTCTTTTTCTAAATTGCATTTTAATTTTAGATATTTAACTTTATACAGTTTTTTTACTTATTTTATTCTATTCTGTTTTTATTCAATTTTATCTTATTTTTATAACTGCTGTCTGTCGTCGGGTTTTGCACATAAGATTTTCACTCACTGCTTCATACTTGTGTAAACTGTGAAGTGACAATAAACTTGACTTGACTTCATATCAACAGTATACACCAAAAAAACATCCAGATTATGAATGAACGGTTTATGGAGATAGCTTAACTGCAAGGCAATAGACTCATTAATAGATGATGTGGAAGACATCTGTAAGTCTCTCTTAATATGGTCAGTGTTAACTGTATAACTGCTCCTTGTATTGGTGTATTGCTCTCACATGAAGTGATATCCTTACTGGGTTGTCCACTCTGGGTCGTACAAAGTGTGCAGCATTGCATCTTTCTATGGCCATTCATTCATAAAAACTAATACAGTACCCGTTGCTTGTCTGGCCTTTTAGACTGAGGTTTCTCCTTCAACAAAGCCCTGTGTAGGCCTGAGGCATGGACTCTATTAGCTGGAAGAGGTTGGAGCCTATGGCCACTCACTGTGCCTGGATTTATTGGGTCAGAGAGATCTACAGCCCAGCAGAGATTCCTTGACAAGGGTGACCTATTTCCTTGGACTTGGTTTAAACTTTGAAATGGGCTGATTTGATGGGTAAAACATTGACTCT
>JANIIK010000041.1:472500-487500 GCA_027704905.1 Muraenolepis orangiensis | reverse complement strand
TAGCCAAACGATTTCACTTACACGTCAATATCGTTTTCACAATGTGAGGCAAAACAAGGGTTTCTTGAGACCTAGACTACACTAGACTACCTAGATAACAGCGTTGTTCGCTGTAGCTTGGGCTACTGCCAGGCTAAGCTTGTGAGTGAAGTCAATAAAAACAGCTCCTTTTCATGGGCACAGATTTCAGATCGAATTTTATAAGTTATGGTATAAACAGGCCATACTAATCTAAGTCAAACTGTATACGCTTGCTTTGCGTACTGGTTTTAATGTTGTTTCATATTTTGATAGTTTTTATTTTTAATCCAAATTATGCTTTCATGAATATATTTTTCCGTGTGCAAAATCCCAATCAATAATGAATGAAAAGTATATGCTACCGGTGATTTACAGCTGCATGGGCTGGAGTTGTCAAACTGAATCATGATTTGTGATTCAAGCTAAGCATGTTATTGAAGCGTGAATTAAGCCTATACTTTCTGTCACAGCAGCAGGCGCTTTCTAATCACTGTTTTAATGTGTTTACCGTTTCCATTACAGCTGTCCCCCATAAGCTGTCGCCAACTTGATTGACTAGGCTTCTTAAAAATCATAACACAGGAGACCTGATGCCTTTGATCAGCTCATACATTTCCCAATGTTCTGTTTATCTAACATTATATATGAAAAGACGAGGCTAAATCATTATACAATTATTTAATTGGCTTGAACCACTGTTGGTTCAGCCACCAGCAAATATCTTGAAGCCTGATTGGATGGATGTGTGCTTGAATGTGATCTTGCAAATCCAGCTGCCTCGCAAGGTAAGAGATGTTAAGCACTGCCCTCGTCCTTTTTTGAGTCATAGATCTATAAATTGAAATTGTGTATTCGATTTATATTCTTATTCTACCTACCTGCATGTATGTATGATCAGAATATGAACCACACTGCAGATTTCATCTCGTTAAATGTACCGCATTGTAAACCATCTCTGACATGACGCAGGAATGCAAAGGACGCCAAGGATATGCTCTTGATCCCATCTGACAGGCACACACACACACACACACGCACGCACGCACGCACGCACGCACGCACGCACGCACGCACGCACGCACGCACGCACGCACGCACGCACGCACGCACGCACGCACGCACGCACGCACGCACGCACGCACGCACGCACGCACGCACGCACGCACGCACGCACGCACGCACGCACGCACACACGCACACACACACACACACACACACACACACACACACACACACACACACACACACACACACACACACACACACACACACACACACACACACACACATAGACACACACATAGACACACACAGAGCCTGCCAGTCATTTCTCATTGCACCCCCCAACCCCCTGCAGATCCTTGAACAGGACGCATGTTTGAGAAAGCAGAGGTCAAACAGTAACATAATTACACAGGGTGAGTCATCAACTGAGAGGGCTGACAGCAATACAATTACCTCCAGGCGCTCTTTGGCCTGCAGGCAGGCAGCCACCAGCATGACCAGGAACAGAGGGGGAGAGAGCAGGAGAGAAAGAGAGAGAATGGAAGGAATGAAGGCAGGGCGGGAGGAATGGAGGATAGAGATATAGAGAGAGTGGGTTAAATATAGAGAGGTAGAGAGAGAAAGAGGTATACCCTCCTACAGAGGGTAGGAGAGACAGAGAGGGGGAACAGAGGGGGAGAGAACGAGAGGAGAAGAGCGATTAAGAGAGAGAGAGAGAGAGAGAGAGAGAGAGAGAGAGAGAGAGAGAGAGAGAGAGAGAGAGAGAGAGAGAGAGAGAGAGAGAGAGAGAGAGAGAGAGAGAGAGAGAGAGAGAAAAAGGGAGAGTCCTATGGATGTGAGCAGCCTTCTCTTCCAAACCCCTCCTCTCCCTATAGTGTATATATATATATATATACAGTATATATATATATACTGTATATCATCTCTTTAACAGGTAGAGGGGAGGGCAGTGGGAGGTGGCATGCAGGTGGTTATAGTTCGGCTGAGGGGGAGAGACATCCATTATGAGGAACAAGGGCCTTGGCACCTCGCCATGCAGGTTAAAGATAGAGAGTGGGTTAAAGAGAGAGAGAGAGAGAGAGAGAGAGAGAGAGAGAGAGAGAGAGAGTTGGTGTGTTGCGCATATCCCAACTCACACGCCCATCTACAGTCAAGGCTGAATATACCAGCCCTCTAACTATGGATATGTATAATAATTCCAAGTAATGAGGGGAGAGAGAGAGAGAGAGAGAGAGAGAGAGAGAGAGAGAGAGAGAGAGAGAGAGAGAGAGAGAGAGAGAGAGAGAGAGAGAGAGAGAGAGAGAGATAGAGAGAGAATCTGTTAATGAATCTATGTGTCCTGACCTTTTTAACCTTTTGCGTGTATATATGCACCAATCGTTCCATACAATCTGTCCGACCAGAACAGCGCACAACAATTACCCAAATCAATGCTTCGAAATTCTTGCAATTAACGTAGGAAAGCGAGTATGAAATGTGCCAGAGCTGCTGCGGTTGTTCTATCTATTGGCTGATGTGTTGTTCTTGTTCTGTGTGCCCATAACACCACACAGAACTAAACCCTGCAGGCATCAACATCACAACACTGTGAGCGGTTCCATCTCCTCCATGTTTGCCGGGTTATTTTTGTAAGCCAAAATGAATTCCGACACACTCATAAAATACAGATCTGTATACAAGGGTGAAAGAAAAAATTGAATTATCACCAGCTAATCAATCATAGTACATAACCAGGAGCAAACAATAATGGCAGATGTGAATTTAATTTAACGAATAACAAACAGCGCTTAAGCAAGCAAGGAAATAGATGGCACACTGTTGACACTATTGTTTACACTATTGTTTACACTATTGTTTACACTGCTAAACCGTGTGTCCATAAACTGAGAGTCGACGTTGAATTATGGATGTGGTATGATTGACACATCGCTGCAGAAGAGAAGTCACATGACCCTGAACCACCAACGGATTATTTTGTATTTCGTGTATACAGAGCTGTTCGAATGTGGAACTGTGTGGTGTGTGTGTGTGTGTGTGTGTGTGTGTGTGTGTGTGTGTGTGTGTGTGTGTGTGTGTGTGTGTGTGTGTGTGTGTGTGTGTGTGTGTGTGTGTATATGTTGACTTCCCTTCATGGTATGTGAAAGGGAATATTAAATGACATTGAACTAAGAAGATGAAGATATGTTGGGCCAAATAGTATTTCTGTACTACTTCTACTACAACAATACAGCCAATACTCGGAATGAACTGACATTATGTGTGACACAAAAGTCTGCATTTATTACTTTGTTATTACTATAGCAACCAGCTACAAACCTTCACTCTGTTAACTTTTGTTCTAACTTATTTGTATAGGATACATATGCTTTTCACTGAAACCTTCTCTTTTCTATGAACCGTACAAACTCTGAAGACTATAACCTTTCACCATCAATGTCTCCGACTGCCTTGCACTGTAATCATTACTCCTACCTCTACCTGTAGTTTACATATTTATTGTTCACATACCTGTATAAAAGCCATTCCATTTATTTTTATTTTTTTCCATTTTTATTATTTCTTACTGTATATATATTAATCTTTATCTGTTGATATAACTGCATACCCCATGCTCACTACCT
The DNA here is from genome assembly GCA_027704905.1 of Muraenolepis orangiensis. NCBI lineage: Eukaryota > Metazoa > Chordata > Actinopteri > Gadiformes > Muraenolepididae > Muraenolepis > Muraenolepis orangiensis. The sequence continues at coordinate 483,853 of JANIIK010000041.1, read as the reverse complement.
GTTGATACTTATATATATATATACCTACAATTCTCCACATATCTCATACCTACTCTATAAGTTATTTTATACGGTTTTGATACCTAGTTGACGGTTTACATCTTATTTAACCACTGTACATATAACAGAGCTGCCAAGTCTCACCCTTTGAGAGTGAGAGTCACGCAATTTAACCTCTTCACGCGCCTCGCGCCACACTTCCCATTTCACACGCTTTTTCCCCTTTCACTACTTTATAATTATTTTTTTATTTAATTATATATTTACATAACTTGTTGCTTGAGGCTTGCCGTAGTTCGAGTCAGGGACAGGGTGAGCCCGCCCTATTCTGCCCCCGATTGGCTGACCGAGATATGTGATAACCAATCATCAGCCCTCGAGGCTAAATCTAACCAACCCAACGAAAGGCACCACGTATACAAACCAATCAGAGGCAGCTTAGGGCGGGTCATTGCGTCTCTATCCTATGAAGAACAACCTGAACCTATGAGAACAACACTTATGGTGGAGAAATCGAAAAGTAAACGTGAAACGTCTGTCAGCGCCTCAGTAATGCCGTGACTGAAATTATTACAAACACATTTTTACAAATATTTTTATTTAGATTAAGTCGGTGGGTCTGACTACGTGAGACTTAACGTTCCACAGGCTGCTGGTGAGCAGTGTGGCAGGTTGCTGCGGTGGGTTTAACAACAAACAACCGTGACTAATGGCAGTGTTAGTTAAGTCATCACGGTGTGGGCTCGGTAGGAGCAGGTTTGGGAGGCTCTCTCGTATTGCCAAGTTGGTGTTGGTACTTCCACATTCAAATGCTGATGCTGAACGAATGTTCTCTGTGGTGGGACTGAACTAAACCAAACCCCGAAACAGTTTGGCTCTTGATGGAACTCCATCATCCATCATGACTGTGGAGATGGCAAACCTTGAGCCACAGTGTCTCAAATGGGAGCCCCCCCCCCCTCTGTCATCAAGGCATCACAATCTGCCACAAACACCTCAACATGAGACATGTCATGTACACCAAAACACACAAACACATGCACTTTATTTATTATAATATATATTATATATATATTATTCTGGTTCTAATTTTGTTACACTTAAAAAAAAATGCACTAAAGGAAAAGGCTGCTATTGTTTCTTAAAAGGCTGCTATTGTTTCTTAAAAGGCTGCTATTGTTTCTTAAAAGGCTGCTATGTTTTCTTTATATTGACATTTTATAAATAAATGTATTTTATTTGTCAAACTTTCTTGTTACAATAGGCCTATATCACAGTAGATTAGAACGCCGGAAGAACCCGCCGGAGCAGTGTATCCCAAGTTCCGATTAATGCATTCATCTTGGCATTCACCATGGAGGTCAGTTATCGCTGGACAACATCGCTGCACAACCTTCCAAAAGTCGGTCAAGACGATGTGGTTCGACTAGTGAATGAACACTACAGTGAAGTCTAAACTGGAAAAAAGATACAAGTTATTTTACGAGAAGTTCATCTTCAAGTATAGAGGTAAGTGCTTAGATTCTGTTGTGTCACCGCTAGCTTGCTAGCTTGTAAGGTTTAATGAAAATGACCAGTGTGTCAGATAAGTTCAACTACAGACAGAACGGTATCCATTCGGTGTATACTGGTGTGTATATATATATATATACACCAAATAATGGATACCGTTCTCTGTGTATATATATTTATATGTATATACAGAGTGCTTAGATTCTGTTGTGTCACCGCTAGCTTGCTAGCTCGTAAGGTTTAATGAAAATGACCAGTGTGTCAGATAAGTTCAACTACAGACAGAGAACGGTATCCATTATTCGGTGTGTGTGGATATATATGTGTGTGTATATATATATATATATATATATACGTATGTGTGTATATATATATATATCCTGCTCCATGTCTTTTTGTACATTTACACATCTCCATTTCTAGATTGTGCTGCGTGCAGTCACACCCGTGCAGTTAAATGGATGCTCCTGTTCGTGTGCTGCTGGAAAGGTGTTGTGTAATCACGTGGTCGCACTCCTATTCCAGACGGCTCACTACAGCATCATGGGGTGAAAAGTGTGCAAACACCACTGGCCTGCACCAGTGAGATTCAGTCATGGCACCGACCAAGGACACAGGTATGTTTTGTCTGGATCCCTCAGATATAGCTATACATACTGTATAGACTACTCAAAGATGTTTAAGATTCTAGCATTTAAGACTCGCAAGACCAACACATCACTTAAAGTGTATACATTTGCATGGAGTTTCCCTCTATTTCTCAAAGCAGCAGTTCCCTGAAGAGGATGTACAATATGACTTGCGTGTTGAATTATCCCGATATTCTCTGACACATCTATTTTCTTTTTGTGTCATTCCAGGGGATACGTCCGGAACCCACGGATGAACTTGTGGTCCGGAAGCCTAAGGCTCCTGGACGCAGCAGTGTCAAATCTACACTGTATCGAGCCTATGCAGGTATGTTTATCATTTTTATTAATTTCATCACTTATTGTGTAGTTGTTGTTTTTTTTAGAACATGGGCATAATATTAAAACCTGCAGATGGTGCTTTACTGATTTAATTGACTGATGAATGGTTCCTGTTACTTGTGTTTGTAGGACCCCTTCCTGACCCTGCAGTGCTGTCCTTAGGGGCCAACCTACGACACCTTCAACCACAACCTGGAATATGCAAGATCTTGTGTCCTATTTGGGCTTATATCACGTTAAATTAGAACGCCGGAAGTACCCGTTAAAAATCGCTGAAGCAGTGTACCCCAAGTTCCGGTTAATGCATTCAGCTTGGCATTCACCATGGCGGACAGTTATCGCTGGACAACATCGCTGATAACCTTCCAAAAGTCGGTCCAGACGATGTGGTTCAACTAGTGAATGAACACTACAGTGAAGAAGTCTAAATCCAAATCATACAATTCCCCGACATTGTGTCTTGTGGCTCTATCTGGATATATCGCCATATAACACATATATAACACATACATTTAGATTTCATTTAGTTATATTTTGTTTATACTAGTTTATTTAGTTGTTATTTAGGTATTAGTATACTTTGTGTGCATTTATTCCCCCTGTCTCAACTGTTGCACCTTAATTTCCCTCCGGATAAATAAAGTCATCTTGAATCTTGAATAACGAAGGTGATTTTGTGTAGGAACAGAGGTATGCCTATGTATATAATATAGGCGATTTATTTGATGGATTTTGATTATTTCAATGTACCTTTTCATTTACGTGTTAATATGTAGTGTGCAGCTGTATATTTTCTAAAAGGGAATGCCTGTTATTCTTGTGAATATGAGTTGTCTTAAAATAAAAGTGCTTGTGACATACTTGTGGCATTGAGTTAAAACCGAATTTGTATAAAATACCTATAGATAGATAGAGATATGTATATATCTATATATATATCGATATCTATCTATATATCGTATATATCGTATATCGCAATGCAGCCAAAAAATACCGGGTTTTGGTCCGTATCGCCCAGCCCTACTTGGGACCAGTGCTTTAATCACACACATACCCGACAATATGTGGCTCTATTCGGATGAGATGGAGTGTGTGTGGGGGTCAGGACCAGTGCTTTTAATCACACACATACCCGACATTATTAGCCTATTCCGCCCACCTTTCGAGACGCATATGCTCTCCTTGTCAAAGTGCAAACTGCAGACATACGCGCTACCCCTGAGAACATGAAACCAGGGACCTTCATCCTCCTTATCAGCCTCACACAAGACTTGTGGAGGAGTTTGTCTTTGGGTAATGGTGTAAACTGAGGTAGGGCTGTCTGTGTTTAGACGTTGAGCAGCCGGTTCACTACAACAACAGAGAGGAGGGGAGGCGGCCACAGTTTGTCACGTATCTGTGGTAACTACCAGAAGAAAGAGTACACTGCTCACGGCTCCGGAAGCAGGAAGTGTGATATAGGCCTATTGTTTTCATTTCTACTTGTGCTGGTCAATTCTTAACACTATATAAGCATGAGGAGGCCGACAGTGCAGGGAGAGCAGCTGGCATGGGGCATGGCATGGGGCATGGGGCATGGGGCATGGCATGGGGCATGGCATGGGGCATGGCATGGGGCATGGCATGGGGCATGGCATGGGGCATGGGGCATGGCATGGGGCATGGCATGGGGCATGGGGCATGGGGCATGGGGCATGGGGCATGGCATGGGGCATGGGCATGGCATGGGGCATGGGGCATGGCATGGGGCATGGCATGGGGCATGGCATGGGGCATGGGGCATGGCATGGGGCATGGCATGGGGCATGGCATGGGGCATGGCATGGGGCATGGGGCATGGCATGGGGCATGGCATGGGGCATGGCATGGGGCATGGCATGGGGCATGGCATGGGGCATGGGGCATGGCATGGGGCATGGCATGGGGCATGGCATGGGGCATGGCATGGGGCATGGGGCATGGCATGGGGCATGGCATGGGGCATGGCATGGGGCATGGCATGGGGCATGGCATGGGCATGGGGCATGGCATGGGGCATGGCATGGGGCATGGGGCATGGCATGGGGCATGGCATGGGGCATGGCATGGGGCATGGCATGGGGCATGGGGCATGGCATGGGGCATGGCATGGGGCATGGCATGGGGCATGGCATGGGGCATGGCATGGCATGGGGCATGGCATGGGGCATGGGGCATGGCATGGGGCATGGGGCATGGCATGGGGCATGGCATGGGGGTGAAGACATCACAACAGTCTTAATGTTCATTTAAATTGAGATATTCCTCTAAATCGACGTTAAAAAAGGCCAAAAAAAAATCGCCGCCGGCCGAACGCATCTTCCCCCGAAAGTCTCACTCCTACTTTTTCCTGAAACTTGGCAGCCCTGCTTATATCTATTACATAGATATATTACAATGCACTTTACTGCAACATTTGCACTCTGGTTAGATGCTAAATTATTTTGGCTGTACTGTACTTGACAATCTATTTAAATCTAATGTAATCTAATTATTATTATGAGCATCTGAGGAATAAAACGAAGGATAGCATGATACCACTAATGTCTCTCTCTCTGTGACACTCTCTCCGAGACACGCATGATACATATTTAATTTCCCATCCAACACAACAAAGGAATCTTAATTCTTAAGCATATGCTGATGATATCGATCCGACTTACCCATGTTTTCTTTCATTAAAAGGCTGAATATTAGGCTAGCCCATCTACTAACTTTGTAAGATAACAATACGATTGATACGTCACTGAATTGCACACATTGTATTCATTCTGTGGTAGATCACCACCACATAGACGGTACCGATACACAACCCCTCTTCAGCACTGATCCTTCACCACCTTGCCCCTCTACGCCCTCATAAATATGTATATTTTTAAATCTATTCATTTTAATTTATTAATTTATTTCCCTCTCACTATGCTGTCGTAGCAACCACATTCCCCCTTTGGTGATCACACGTCTTTTTTGTACTCCTACAATTAGCACACATAGAAACACTATTCTATTAGCTCTCTTTTTGGCCAGAATAGCAGCTTTGATTTTGCGCCATAAAAGTTGTGTGAGGAAAAGCATCAGGATGAGTATCAGAGCTGTGCATGGACCCCATAACACATAAGACCATGCATGGACCCCATAACACATAAGACCATGCATGGACCCCATAACACATAAGACCATGCATGGACCCCATAACACATAAGACCATGCATGGACCCCATAACACATAAGACCATGCATGGACCCCATAACACATAAGACCATGCATGGACCCCATAACACATAAGACCATGCATGGACCCCATAACACATAAGACCATGCATGGACCCCATAACACATAAGACCATGCATGGACCCCATAACACATAAGACCATGCATGGACCCCATAACACATAAGACCATGCATGGACCCCATAACACATAAGACCATGCATGGACCCCATAACACATAAGACCATGCATGGACCCCATAACACATAAGACCATGCATGGACCCCATAACACATAAGACCATGCATGGACCCCATAACACATAAGACCATGCATGGACCCCATAACACATAAGACCATGCATGGACCCCATAACACATAAGACCATGCATGGACCCCATAACACATAAGACCATGCATGGACCCCATAACACATAAGACCATGCATGGACCCCATAACACATAAGACCATGCATGGACCCCATAACACATAAGACCATGCATGGACCCCATAACACATAAGACCATGCATGGACCCCATAACACATAAGACCATGCATGGACCCCATAACACATAAGACCATGCATGGACCCCATAACACATAAGACCATGCATGGACCCCATAACACATAAGACCATGCATGGACCCCATAACACATAAGACCATGCATGGACCCCATAACACATAAGACCATGCATGGACCCCATAACACATAAGACCATGCATGGACCCCATAACACATAAGACCATGCATGGACCCCATAACACATAAGACCATGCATGGACCCCATAACACATAAGACCATGCATGGACCCCATAACACATAAGACCATGCATGGACCCCATAACACATAAGACCATGCATGGACCCCATAACACATAAGACCATGCATGGACCCCATAACACATAAGACCATGCATGGACCCCATAACACATAAGACCATGCATGGACCCCATAACACATAAGACCATGCATGGACCCCATAACACATAAGACCATGCATGGACCCCATAACACATAAGACCATGCATGGACCCCATAACACATAAGACCATGCATGGACCCCATAACACATAAGACCATGCATGGACCCCATAACACATAAGACCATGCATGGACCCCATAACACATAAGACCATGCATGGACCCCATAACACATAAGACCATGCATGGACCCCATAACACATAAGACCATGCATGGACCCCATAACACATAAGACCATGCATGGACCCCATAACACATAAGACCATGCATGGACCCCATAACACATAAGACCATGCATGGACCCCATAACACATAAGACCATGCATGGACCCCATAACACATAAGACCATGCATGGACCCCATAACACATAAGACCATGCATGGACCCCATAACACATAAGACCATGCATGGACCCCATAACACATAAGACCATGCATGGACCCCATAACACATAAGACCATGCATGGACCCCATAACACATAAGACCATGCATGGACCCCATAACACATAAGACCATGCATGGACCCCATAACACATAAGACCATGCATGGACCCCATAACACATAAGACCATGCATGGACCCCATAACACATAAGACCATGCATGGACCCCATAACACATAAGACCATGCATGGACCCCATAACACATAAGACCATGCATGGACCCCATAACACATAAGACCATGCATGGACCCCATAACACATAAGACCATGCATGGACCCCATAACACATAAGACCATGCATGGACCCCATAACACATAAGACCATGCATGGACCCCATAACACATAAGACCATGCATGGACCCCATAACACATAAGACCATGCATGGACCCCATAACACATAAGACCATGCATGGACCCCATAACACATAAGACCATGCATGGACCCCATAACACATAAGACCATGCATGGACCCCATAACACATAAGACCATGCATGGACCCCATAACACATAAGACCATGCATGGACCCCATAACACATAAGACCATGCATGGACCCCATAACACATAAGACCATGCATGGACCCCATAACACATAAGACCATGCATGGACCCCATAACACATAAGACCATGCATGGACCCCATAACACATAAGACCATGCATGGACCCCATAACACATAAGACCATGCATGGACCCCATAACACATAAGACCATGCATGGACCCCATAACACATAAGACCATGCATGGACCCCATAACACATAAGACCATGCATGGACCCCATAACACATAAGACCATGCATGGACCCCATAACACATAAGACCATGCATGGACCCCATAACACATAAGACCACGCATGGACCCCATAACACATAAGACCACGCATGGACCCCATAACACATAAGACCACGCATGGACCCCATAACACATAAGACCACGCATGGACCCCATAACACATAAGACCACGCATGGACCCCATAACACATAAGACCACGCATGGACCCCATAACACATAAGACCACGCATGGACCCCATAACACATAAGACCATGCATGGACCCCATAACACATAAGACCATGCATGGACCCCATAACACATAAGACCATGCATGGACCCCATAACACATAAGACCATGCATGGACCCCATAACACATAAGACCATGCATGGACCCCATAACACATAAGACCATGCATGGACCCCATAACACATAAGACCATGCATGGACCCCATAACACATCCAGTCCAACGCTCCCACACTGAGCTGAACAAAACCCATCCACACACAACTCGGGCTTTTTGGTTTTGTTTTACTGAATCCATTTGGACCGAAGAGGAACTAGAAAATCCAAATGGGAACAAAACAAAGATTGAAGATTGAAGATTTGTTTATTTTAAGTGCAATGGACTGCTTATTCCCAATTCCCCCCCGCAGTATGAATTTCTACAACAATACTATACTATACTATAAGCAACACTATACTGTAAACTATATTTAAAATAAAAAAAACACTTTACTATAACGATATAAAAAAAAGTACAGTGCGGAGTACAGTGCGGTCAAAGTAAAGGCTTCAATATGTTCCAACCACACAACACTCACACACACACACACACACACACACACACACACACACACCAGGTGAGTGAGACCGTCAACGAGCACATCTGAGAACATAAACATGGCGTCGGCGATGGTGTGACGTGCGTCTCCCGTCTCCCTGGCTCTCGACGCAGGGTAGAAGGAAGGACATCAAGGGACTATCGAACCGTGATATTCAATGTCTTGTTTATGTATGGTGTTGTTTACACGGTGTTGTTTACACGGTGTTGTTTACACGGTGTTGTTTACACGGTGTTATGGGGGTTGTTAGCTTCACTTCACTTCTTTAATTGATTTGCGTCCGCCACGTTTCACCGCAGCGCCGCGGGAAGCGGGAACGCAGTGGGAATGCAGTGGGAACGCAGTGGGAACGCAGTGGGAACGCAGCGGGAACGCAGTGGGAACGCAGCGGGAACGCAGCGGGAACGCAGTGGGAACGCAGCGGGAACGCAGTGGGAACGCAGCGGGAACGCAGTGGGAACTGTGCCAATAACACATCTGACGTTTGAGCGACGGGAACAAAAAACTTCCAGGGCTTCTGGAATGTTCTCTGTGTTGATCCTAGTTCAGCCACCATGGATAACAGGGTGGTGGAAAAACGGTCTGTTTTTTATGTTGATCTGACACGCTTCAGGGGAGTGCTTTTACTCAGTGAAAATGTAGCTTAGTTATCTGAGCAGTGTTTCACATGAGTTACACTTGTCTGGTCCCTGGCCACTTCTCTATGATTTGGTTCATTGAGACTGTATTTATAAACACATTTTTTGGTGAATGAACCCAGGTCATTTGGGCTGGGAGTGGATTCACCCTAGGCACTGCACTGTCCTGACCCCTGTATATGTTTTATATTGGAGGGTTTTGAAGAAGTCTCCTCTGCACTAAATGGGAAATCCAGTGAAATTCTGAAAAACGACCACATATTCTGTACAAGAGCCTATGGCAAATCTTCATAGACAATTTGTGTCTGAGAAGCTTTCGAGGCTAAATTCTTTAACATTTTTGGATTGGCCAGCAAAAGAGTCACAGACAGAGTACCTTGTGCTTGCAAAACACATGAAAATGTTGGCATAAAGATAAAGAAGCTGCACTAGCTTAGGGGTCACAGAAGAAGCCTCATCCCCAAGGGACGCACTGTACAGTGTGTGTAGTGACGATGACATGTACAGTACATCCAGCAATTGCAAAACATGAGACATTTCACACAGCACTGGATCCTTCAACCAAAGGACACATCTTCATATGGGAGGCGTGGGTCACTAAATCTGTACTCAGACAGACACATTCATAAAACATCAAGCAGCCGTTTGAAAGACCCCAAGAGATTTAGAGAGACCCAGAGTGATGTAGTGGTTCTTGGACTACAGTGAGAACTATGCTCGTAAATACACCGGGGCTATTGAATAAACCCACTCTGGAGGTGGCAACTAGCAGGTCACCCTATGCACTGGAGTTAACTATCTTGTGGGGGGCGGGGTATAGTAATTTAAATCAGGTAAATGGTAAATGGACTGCATTTATATAGCGCTTTTCTAAGCTTCACACCCACCAATTCATCCACCGACGGCAAAGTCCGCTTGCAAGGCAACAGCCAGCACGTCGGAAGCAGTTACGGTTAGAGTGTCTTGCTCAGGGACACCTCGACACTTGGCTAGGAGGAGCCAGGGGATGGAACCAGCTGACACCCCCCCGGTGTCAGCCTGTCTTCAGCACAACACCACATGGGCTCTTCTGGACCCAGTACTGAGGATCATACGAGAGGAGCATCCAAATGCCAGGAACGACCACTTCCTCTCAGATAATGGTAATGGCTTTACAAGTCATGCCTCACATTCACCCATTCATACTCACATTCATCCACCGATGGCGGAGTCAGCCATGCAAGGAGACAGCCAGCACGCCAGGAGCAGGTAGGGTTAGGGTGTCTTGCTCAAGGACACCTCCACAGTTTTTGCTAGGAGGAGTGGGGGGTCGAACCAGCAACCTTCCGGTTGTGAGGCGACCGCTCTTCCTCCTGAGCTACTGCCGCTGGGCCCCGCATCTCAACATCGGAATAGACAGTTACTACCAGGATTTAAGCATGTAAACATGGAATTTCACACAGGCCGCCCCGTGGAAAGGGTGTGCTTGATGGAGTGGGTGGCACCCTGGAAAACCTGGCCGATAGCATTGTGTCCAATGGTACCAGCATACGGGATGCCCATCTATCTGCTGCCCACCCTGCGGTGAGGCTGAATCCAGCCGCCGCGTGTTGCCTTGCTGCGGAGCACATCAAAAATTAACCAGACGTGGGGAGCTGTCAAACAGCTGAATGGACACTGTGGAGTTACATTGCCCTGAGTTCAGAGAGCGAGAGCGAGAGCGAGAGAGAGAGAGAGAGAGAGAGAGGGCGAGGGAGAGCGAGAGAGAGAGAGAGAGAGCGCGCGCAAGAGAGAGAGAGAGAGAGAGAGAGAGAGAGAGAGAGAGAGCGAGAGCGAGAGAGAGAGAGAGAGAGAGAGCAAGACAGAGGGAGAGAGGGAAGGGTCGGACATGGCTGAATAACCAGGAGAAAAGCAGCTGTCAAGTTAAGACACATGTGCATAGCCAATCTATAAATGGAGCAAA
>JANIIK010000041.1:422500-465000 GCA_027704905.1 Muraenolepis orangiensis | reverse complement strand
ACGTTTGGATTGACAACCAATCATATAGTGATTTGTAGCCAATGGGCGTATTCTTTCAGATTTCCCCGCAGCTCAATAGGGAGCTAGAAGGTATACTTGCTAGAGCGAGAGTGGATCTAGCGTAGTGCTACGTTTTTTATACGTAGGTTTTTTACGTCACAACAAGCGAAGATGATGTCGTTGCGGATTTATTGTCGGAACCATTTTCAAGACGACCATTCAATGTAAAGATGGACATTATTAAAAAAGGCCGTCCAACGCCTGACAATCTTGAGCTGAATGAAGTTGTTATAGGCTATATGTTCGCCATTTTCAGGCTAGCAACTGGGAAAGATACCCGTGGCTAATGGGTATCTTTCCAGGAGAATGGATTTCGTCTTCGAGTGATCATCATTGGTGAGTGAGACTCATTTATCTTTGCTGGTTTTGTCGCAGTATTGTTGTGCATTTGAATTGAGAGTTTTGACTTGATCTTTGCATCGCTTTACAAAACCGTGATCACTAATCTCCAAATTTCTCTGGCATATGTCTTGTCATTAGCACTCACCTGTCAAAATATCTCAACTTAAATCCTCCCATTATGGACGTTATGTGACATTAAGTGTTTTCCTCTCTATTGAGCCAGTAAGGAAAAGTCTTAACGCAGCTTTATGAGAGGAAAACGCTTAATGTAACATAACTTCCGTATTTAGGTTTTGATATGTTGACAGGTGACATGCCAGAGACATTTGGTGATTACTGATTGCTGTTTTGGAACTTTAAGTTACGTTAAGCCTTTTCACATATCGTTTTAGACCGTCCCTTTAACCGATAGCCTGTGTGTGGTGGTCTGTGTTGGGCTGTTACTTCACTACATGGACACTGCTTTACAACTATGGTCAAATTGGATATTGGCTGCGACAATCTGATCTGCCTAAATGAGATAAGGCATAAAGTGACTCCTCCGTGACGTCCGTCTGACTAGAACAACTGAATTTTCGAATGGGGGGGGGGGTCTACAGAAGGTCCAGTTGTGATAGACACGCTTCGCCACTGATATATATAATAGATATCTATATATATCTATATATACATAGATATATATAGATATATATCTATATCTATAGATATCTATCTGGAGACGTGGAGCAGATGTTAGAATAGAGAGGAGAGAACTGCAGCCTCTCTGTGACCGATGGGAGCCGCACGTGAGAGCAAGGCTGAGCGGATCCCCCGCTGCCGTCCATCTGAGCACCAGCATGACGGGAGCAAAGATCCCAACAAACCACTGGAGATCGGCCCGTCACCACAGCACACACGCTGACACACGCTGGGTAGGCATTACGCACAGCACACACGCTGACACGCTGGGGTCGGCCCGTCACCACAGCACACACGCTGACACACGCTGGGTAGGCATTACCACAGCACACACGCTGACACACGCTGGGTAGGCATTACGCACAGCACACACGCTGACACACGCTGGGTAGGCATTACGCACAGCACACACGCTGACACACGCTGGGTAGGCATTACGCACAGCACACACGCTGACACACGCTGGGTAGGCATTACGCACAGCACACACGCTGACACACGCTGGGTAGGCATTACGCACAGCACACACGCTGACACACGCTGGGTAGGCATTACCACAGCACACACGCTGACACACGCTGGGTAGGCATTACGCACAGCACACACGCTGACACACGCTGGGTAGGCATTACGCACAGCACACACGCTGACACACGCTGGGTAGGCATTACGCACAGCGCACACGCTGACACACGCTGGGTAGGCATTACGCACAGCACACACGCTGACACACGCTGGGTAGGCATTACGCACAGCACTCACGCTGACACACGCTGGGTAGGCATTACGCACAGCACACACGCTGACACACGCTGGGTAGGCATTACGCAGCATCCGTACAAGGACTACCAGGTTCAAGGATCGTTTTTTCATCCACAGGCGGTCCAGTGCGCCTACTGAACTGCTAGGAGTGCTGCCACTATCATAACATGTCATTAACATTACACTATCATAACATGTCATTAACATTACACTATCATAACATGTCATTAACATTACACTATCATAACATGTCATTAACATTACTCTATCATAACATGTCATTAACATTACACTATCATAACATGTCATTAACATTACACTATCATAACATGTCATTAACATTACACTATCATAACATGTCATTAACATTACACTATCATAACATGTCATTAACATGACACTATCATAACATGTCATTAACATGACACTATCATAACATGTCATTAACATTACACTGTCATAACATGTCATTAACATTACACTATCATAACATGTCATTAACATTACACTATCATAACATTGTCATTAACATTACACTATCATAACATTGTCATTAACATTACACTGTCATAACATTGTCATTAACATTACTCTATCATAACATTGTCATTAACATTACACTGTCATAACATTGTCATTAACATTATTAACACTGTCATACTTTGCTGGACTTTCCGGACTCCCAATCCTTCCTTACTCATCACAGTCACTGCACTATTCTGCACTGTTTCCATAATGCCACTGCACTACTGGCACGATCAAATGCTTTACATGCTTTTTGAACAATATAACACATGAACATATCGTCCATCAATCACTTTATTGTTCTTGTTATGTTCATTAGTAGTATTATTATAGTAATGTGTTTTAGAATGTCATACTGCGGGAAGGAATGGGGATTAAGCACTCCATTGAACTTAATAAATTAAAAATAATAAAATTAATAAAATTGTTGAATCTTGAATCTTGATCATGTGTCATCATGCAACATTTGGGAAGAAACATTGCTTTGTGTGTGTGTGTGTGTGTGTGTGTGAGTGAGAGTGGTATTTTTTTATTATTGTTTCTATTATTGTTTTGATTCATACTGTGGCAGTGAATGGGGACCAAGCATTCCATTGTACTTTTTACACATGGCAAAAAATAAAGAATCTGAAATCTCTGGAATGTGTGTGTGTGACAAAGTATGCTTTGTCACACACACACAGTGTGCATGTGTGTCAGTGAGTGAGAGAGAGAGAGCGATAGAGAAAGAGAGAGATAGAGATGTGTGTGCGAGAGAGAACCATGTGCCTGCATGTGTGTGTGTGTGTGTGTGTGTGTGTGTGTGTGTGTGTGTGTGGGGGGGGGGGGGGGGGAGCAGCTGGCAGGTTAATGAGATCAGTAATAGGCCTGTGGACTGCCATTCACCCCTTATTAAATCGAGGAGTCCAGTGTTTGTTCACACGGCTCAACGGGTCCCTAAACAGCCAATCCCGGCTCGTCTAAACACTGACACGCGGCCAATCAGAACCTGTCCAAACAAAGCGCCCACGTGGGCAGGATTTAGCCTCGTTAAGAGAGGACATAATGGCGACTACTCTCACCGGTGTCTTCAGCTCGAGGTTGAGGACAAAAACTCGCGCCGCTCCGTTTCTGTGCCGTTGGGAGAGACAATCTGGCAACCCAAAACGACGCACCCTGCAGGGAGGGAGTTTACCATGCAGACTCAGATACAATGATCGTCCACCGGCTGGTCTTGCATGACCAACGCGTGTGACAGCCATGTCCCTGCTGACCTCAGAGAGAGAGAGAGAGAGAGAGAGAGAGAGAGAGAGAGAGAGAGAGAGAGAGAGAGAGAGAGAGAGAGAGAGAGAGAGAGAGAGAGAGAGAGAGAGAGAGAGAGAGAGAGAGACAAATGGAGATAAAGAGAGAGAGAGACAAATGGAGATAAAGAGAGAGAGAGAGAAAGAGAGATAAAGGGACAGAAGCACCAGAAGGCCACGGATGGCCGGTGAAGCGTAACCGTGTGCTGACACCTCTGCGGTGTCAGCAATCTGGTTTGGGCTTTGGTTTTTGGTTTCTTGTCCCGGCTGGAGAAGATCCACCGCTTTACTTTCCAAGTCCCCTTGGGTCTCGCCGCGAGGGTGGGTGGGTGTGATTACGGTGTGTTTGTTTGGCGTCTCGGGCGCTACAGATACAGAGTGACACAGGGAGCTTCCAGCTGTGTGCCTAATAAGGCACTTCAGAGTCTGTTTAGAGCGCTTCTAACATGTTCCAACTGCTCAGCGCACGCCGCTGGCACTTTGCTTCACGCCGTGCGCTTTATGCGGCAGCGGCGGTATGCTCACGTGTGTGTGCGTGTGTGTGTGCCCGTGTGTGTGTGTGTGTGTGTGTGTGTGTGTGTGTGTGTGTGTGTGTGTGTGTGTGTGTGTGTGTGTGTGTATGTTTTAAGGTGTGCTGCGGTGCACTACTGGATGCGAGTGACTTGGCAGAGTGTGGATCGCATGGAGTTTCTCGTTCCGGGTTTGGATGTGTGTGTGTGTGTGTGTGTGTGTGTGTGTGTGTGTGTGTGTGTGTGTGTGTGTGTGTGTGTGTGTGCTGTACTATTAACTGACAGGCGGCTGCAAGTCATGCACTGGGGAAGCGTGGCGTCAGTCCTGGCGGACTAAAAAGACTCCCCACAGGAAACACAGCGGGCCCTCCGGCGCCCCCATAGAGCAAACATGGACCACAGGCATCTCAGCCCACCAAGGAGAGCAGTGAGCAGCACCCCCCCACCACCACCCCCCCACCACCACAACACCCCCCCACCACAACCCCCCACCACCACAACACCCCCCCACCACAACACCCCACCACACCACCCCACCACACCACCCCACCACACCCCCCCACCACCACACCCCCCCACCACCACAACACCCCCCCACCACACCCCCCCACCACCACAACACCCCCCCACCACAACACCCCACCACACCCCCCCACCACCACAACACCCCACCACAACACCCCACAACACCCCACCACAACACCCCACCACAACACCCCACCACCACCACAACACCCCACAACACCCCACCACAACACCCCACCACCACACCCCACCACCACCACAACACCCCACCACCACCACAACACCCCACCACAACACCCCACCACAACACCCCACCACAACACCCCACCACCACACCCCACCACCACCACAACACCCCACAACACCCCACCACAACACCCCACCACAACACCCCACCACAACACCCCACAACACCCCACCACAACACCCCACCACCACACCCCACCACAACACCCCACCACAACACCCCACCACAACACCCCCCCACCACAACACCCCACCCTTGCTTCAAAGCAACAAGGCGCCCGTGGCCTGTCCACGTTAAGCACAATCCAATCAGCGTGTCCACACTGTCCTGAACCAACCGAGACGCTTTCATTGAAGTTCGTAAGGGAGTTCTGCATTTTGGCTTTAACAGATCATTTCGTTCCAGGGCTGCGGGGCGCTGGCCGCGAGCCGCTCTCCTGGCACAGCCACGTGGCTCATAATGGGATTATATCGCCTTTTATTGGGAGATTTCTAAATATTTGAAAAATCGTCCCTCCTTCCCGCCGTTCAAAGTGGCTGATTGAGCGGGTGCCACGGATGACTTAAGACACTGAAAACGCGGCAACGTGAATATAAGTATTATCATTATTATTATTTATATTAAATTATTTAGAAATGCCAATTGGATCTAATGAATGTGTCTGAATAAAGTGTTACTTCAGTATCACAATGTAGCCGCTGTGTTTAAGTCAGTTGCTATTGGCAACATTTCTAGATTTAGAACCACGATCGACTCTTGTCAACACTTCCATGTTTAAAACGACATTTTGTCTTCAGCAGAATCCGTCTCCAAAGAGGTTGCATGTAAAGGTTTCGCCAGACCGAAAGCTTCAAACATCTGGGAATACTTTAAATAGGTTTGCCTGTGTGTTAAGTTGTTATGAAAGCGTAGGATTAGTTGCTATGAAAGCGTAGCACGATATTGGAGAAAGCCCAACTAGGTGTCTTATATTAATTGTTGACTTAATGACTATGATAATTCATTCTGGCAAGCACATTAATTAAACTTCAAAAGATGATTGTGGAGTGTGAGAGTGTGTGAGAGTGTTTGAGAGTTGTTTGGTCAATGAAGCTGTATAACTCATCAACCTGTGTCTTTGTTATCGGGAGGAATCCCTAACAAGCCACTATTGTGGCAGGGTAGCGGCGTGTGGCTGCTACAGCGCTATCATTAGAAGGGGGAGCAGTTGTCACCGTTGTGGCTGCTACATACACACTCGTTATTAGTCATAATCACTTGTTTTGCCTGCCGTCTTAAGATTCATAGAGTTTTGCTTTTAGATTTAAAAACGATTCAATGAATGTTGAATAGCACATGTTTAGGCTAAAATCTGGGCTTTTTCTAGGTTTATTGTTGTTGGCCTATTGGGATGTATACCTCATCAAATTATTTGACTTCTGCCATTATGTTATAGGCATATGTAACGTTTGAATAACTGTGGTGAATGAAATGAAAGGTTTAGGTTATAGGAACATAGGGAATACATCTCAATCTAAATCTGGAGGATTTAAATCCTCTTTATTGGTCACATGCATGTACACACAGTGAAAGTGCGGTCTGGGCGCCCCCATCTGTAACTGGGTTATGGACTTCCTGACGGGCAGGCCTCAAGTGGTGAAGATTGGGAACAACATCTCATCCACTCTGGTCCTCAACCCCGGAGCACCCCAAGGCTGCTGCCTCGGTCCCCGGCTGTACTCGCTGTACACACATGACTGTACTGCCACGCACAGCAATAATCTGATTATCAAGTTTGCAGACGACACCACAGTCATCGGCTTGATAAGCGAGGGCGATGAAACGGAGTAGAGAGATGAGGTGGTTCAGCTGACGCGATGGTGTGAAGACAACAGCCTCGCACTGAATCAGGAAGCAAGACTAAGGAGCTCATCGTGGACTTCAGGAGCCACCGGGGCACCCACTCCACCATAAGCCTGGACGAGACAGCGGTGGAAGTAGCTCCGTTTCCTGGGACTACAGATTTCCGATGACCTGGCGTGGACACGCAACGAGTGTTGCGTGTGTGTGTCTTTAGGACCAGATGTCAGAAGAAGGCCATGTCCATCATAAAGGACTGCAACCACCCTGGGCTCCATCTCTTCTCCCCCTACCGTCTGGTCACCGGTTGCGCAGCATCAGCACAAGGACTAGCAGGTTTAAGGATAGTGTTTATCCACAGGCAGTGAGCTACTGAACTGACAGGAGTGCTGCCACTCCACTTTCATAACATAGTCATTACCATTACACTTACATACTTTGCTGGACTATCTGGACTCATCACAGTTACTGCACTGTATTCATGATGCTGCTGCACTACTGGCACTTTAAATTATTTTGAAACATTTTTGTAAAAAAAACAAAAACAAACAACCCCATGTCCATATCATTGAAGTCACTTTGCTTAAGTCACACATGTAGCAAAGAACAACACTTTTATTTCAATAATTTTTTCACTCTTTTTTTTTCCTTTTTCCTGAATTCAAGTAATTATTATTATTAATGTCTTATTTTTTAAAAGAACAGCAAATGCAATAACAAAACAACAACTATAATCCTGTTAATATAACTGCATACCCCTGCTCACTACCTGTTGAATACTTGTATATTTACCTGTTTTGTTACAACTATGTTAACTAATCTACTTTAAGTTCAAGTAGAAGTCTTGTTTATAATTTTCTAAGTAATATTTGTGTTTCTGCATTTCTGTTGTGGTCACTTTAAGAATCCCAGGATGTAACAGGAAGTGAGGTCATGTCAGTGACAGGTAGCGATGGGTAAGCAGGAAGTGAAATGAATCTCACGGAGAAGTATGTTTATTGTTCTGAGCTAATCCAGTGACATCTACCGACATCTTATGCCTTTTGGTAGCATCTTGGGTATGTTTTCATTCTTTACATTACTATGTATGATCGCAGATCATTATTTAGGAAAATATGAAAAACGTTGTGTAGTTAGGTCTGTTGGGTAGTATTATATTATCTGATGTATGTATGATGTATCACTGTCATTAGTCCATTCCAGAATAAATACGAGACATAAATGCATGTACAATTGATAGGCTACTGTACATATTAAAAAGGATGCAATATGTTACATTTATGTTAAAATACGTATTCGATAAATAACATGTAACTTGTAATAAATAGTAAAATATGGGATTTAGTTCATATTGAAGATAAGGGAAAATTGTTTAAAGCAAGCATAATAGTGATTATGCACATTTTGTATGTTTCAGTTTTACCCTTCCTTGCAACATCAATAAACCTGTGGACAAGGATTCAAGTGTCTTCAGAGTCGTGGTGTCAAGAGGGCGTTTATCTGGCTGTCAATTTATAGAACTGGAACATATAGTGAGGGCAGCACATTACCTGTATATATACCTATAATTCTTCACATATCTTATACATACTCTATAAGTTATTTTATACTGTTTCTATAACTTTAGACTATTAGACTGTCTGTACATCTCATTTAACCACTGTACGTTATATATCACCAGGCACTTTACTGTTCATTATATATCACCATGCACTTTACTGTTCATTATATATCACCATGCACTTTACTGTTCATTATATATCACCATGCACTTTACTGTTCATCCTATATCACCATGCACTTTACTGTTCATTATATATCACCATGCACTTTACTGTTCATTATATATCACCATGCACTTTACTGTTCATTATATATCACCATGCACTTTACTGTTCATTATATATCACCATGCACTTTACTGTTCATCCTATATCACCATGCACTTTACTGTTCATTATATATCACCATGCACTTTACTGTTCATTATATATCACCATGCACTTTACTGTTCATTATATATCACCATGCACTTTACTGTTCATTATATACCACCAGGCACTTTACAGTAACATTTGCACTCTGGTTAGATGCCAGCTTATTTTCGCTGTACTTTACTCGTGCTGTGCAATGACAACACATTTGAATCTAATTTAATATATATAATATAATAATATGTTTATTATTATTAATAAATGATAAATAAAAACTGCTGAGATAAGATCCAGTTGGTTCAACGAACGCTGCTTGAAAGAACTGGAGAACGAACGAGTCGACCAGAGACTCGTTGATTGGTTCACCTAAAGGACGACTGACGAGAGTGGTGGATTCAGAACAGTTATCCCGCCTCCTTGATGACTCAGATGCCTAGCTCGACCAATAAGAAAGCCTAATTTCCCTCTTTGGGCTACAGCCCTCCCTATGCTGCTCCGAGTCCACTCAGTCTAATCACTCCGCCCGTGAGGCACTTTAATAAGTCTGCTGCCAAACCAATCATTTAAAAAAGCCAACGAAGTGAACAAACAAACAAGATGGAAGATGGGAATCAACGAGTCGTTCTTGATCACCGAAAAGACTCGTTCATTAAGACTCGTTCGTTAAGACTCGTTCGTTAAGACTCGTTCGTTAAGACTCGTTCGTTAAGACTCGTTCGTTAAGACTCGTTCGTTCACAAACGACACACCACTAGTAGGGGTCTGGTGCCTTGCTCGAGTTGTTCCCTGTTTCAGGGACTTCTGGTTCCCAAGCCAAGTCCAAGCAGACTGAGCTACTGCCGCCCCCTTAGATATTACTATATCTTACATTAAGCATAACATTAGATAAAGATGATGTATTTGTTTTTCTCCTTTCCTGGTCTCTGGCTCTCAGTGGAAGGCAACTGTCATCTGAATTAATTGGATGCTGTTTTTTTGGGTGCAAATGAATCGTTTAGATGAATCATTTATAGAATCGGTAGATTAAAGATAATCATCGGTGTCAGCCGTTCGTTAAAACAGAGCCCTCTCACCCCGGCCCACACACCAGCTCATCAACACACACACACACACACACATTTTTAAGACAAAATCATGGAAGGAAATATCTCTCTCTCTCTATTCCCACACGTTCCGGGTTTCCTGGTGCAGCAAAGCAACGTCCTGATCCAAGATGGCGTAACAAGGACAGTTGTTGGTAATGTTGTTCCGGGGAGAAGAGAGAAAAAGCCACAACACAGAAGAAAACCCAAAGTCACACCCTGCATTCAGTCTAACACATCCAGCGGGGGTTCAGAGTCTGGAAACAATCCCTCTTTTGAAGATGTGTTCTCGCTGGGCTACTTCAGACGTCCTTGTCGTCCCCCCCCATCCCCATCCCAGCGGGCCGTCGGGGCTCTGTGGAGACACTTGATGGCTGGTTGTCTGTTTCCCGGGCTGTCATCCTGTCTTTCTCCTCCAGCCCTTCCTCCTCCTCCTCCTCCTCCTCCTCCTCCTCCTGACTCCTTGCTGCATGCATTTGTCTGCCTTTAAGGGCCTCTAATGCGGAATTACAGTGACCCTTGACCTATTCCCAACCGGTCATCGCACAGTCTACTTTTTTTTTGTATCCAGTGGAAAATAAACATTTACTGATACAACAAGATTTGAAGCGTCGGGCACGTAGGACTGAGAAGAGGGCAGATGACCATGGCCTCTCAGGGGCACGTAGGACTGAGAAGAGGGCAGATGACCATGGCCTCTCAGAGCTAATAACAAAGGGGCCAAAAATAAAGAACAGCTTTCGACTGGTCCACTCCATGTCCTGATAGGTTCACACCAGGCATGTGCAGAGAGCAGTGTAGTGTCTGCGTGCCTGTGTGTGTGAAGGCATGTGTGTGTGTGTGTGTGTGTGTGTGTGTGTGTGTGTGTGTGTGTGTGTGTGTGTGTGTGTGTGTGTGTGTGTGTGTGTGTGTGTGTGTGTGTGTGTGTGTGTGTGTGTGTGTGTGTGTGTGTGTGTGTGTGTGTGTGTGTGTGTGTGTGTGTGAACATGCGTCTGTTAGATTGAGGGCTACACAACAGCTGTGTGTCAGTGAAGAGGCAGACTTCTGTGTTGGCTACACTTCCTGACCGGGGGCTTTTTCAATTCCCCTTTGGGTGTGTGTGTGTGTGTGTGTGTGTGTGTGTGTGTGTGTGTGTGTGTGTGTGTGTGTGTGTGTGTGTGTGTGTGTGTGTGTGTGTGTGTGTGTGTGTGTGTGTGTGTGTGTGTGTGTGTGTGTGTGTGTGTGTGTGTGTGTGTGTGTGTGTGTGTGTACCGTAAGCCTGTATTATTTTTCCCGTAAATTGAACGCAAAACAACAATCTCATAGGCCGTTCGGAACAGAATATCCAGAATGAGGAGCACTGCTGTAAAGTTGGCCCCAACTACAGTAAAGCTGGCTCATTCTGCAGTAAAGCTGGCCCCTACGGCAGTAAAGCTGGCTTCTACTGCAGTAAAGCAAGCTCCTACTGCAGCAAAGTTGGCCCCTGACTCCACTACAGCTGGCTTCTTATGCAGTAAAGCTGGCCACTACTGTAGTTAAGCTGGCCACTACTGTAGTTAAGCTGGCCCCTACTGCAGTAAAGCTGGCCCCTACTGCAGTAAAGCTGGCCACTACTGCAGTAAAGCTGGCCACTACTGCAGTAAAGCTGGCCACTACTGTAGTAAAGCTGGCCTCTGACAGTTACAGCAGAGACC
Organism: Muraenolepis orangiensis; assembly: GCA_027704905.1. Lineage (NCBI taxonomy): Eukaryota > Metazoa > Chordata > Actinopteri > Gadiformes > Muraenolepididae > Muraenolepis > Muraenolepis orangiensis. Next base: position 453,544 of record JANIIK010000041.1, on the reverse strand, counting down.
AACTGGGTTTAAACCAGACTCCGTACACGGCAGTAGAGAGAACAGCACACAGCTCTGTTTACTGTAAAGGGAAAACCTCTCCGTCCACTCACAGCCGGTCCGAGCACCGCTTACAGATCACACTTCTGCAATTTCTGGGCAATGCATTGACTGCATGAAAACAAGAAAAAAAAGAAGCAAGAAAGCCGGATTGGGTCGCGCCGCTCGTCTGAATCCAGACGCGTCACTGGGCTCCCCCTCGGATGCCCCGTGCCAGTGGGCGGTGAGGGCGAGAATGCGCGTGAGTGTACACGTTTATACGTGATGCATAGAGACATATTCTCCCGCATAGAGCGAAAACGCCTCGTCGTTTGTTAACACATGGAAAAGGAGCGTGTGTCTGGCGACTCTGAGGCAGGTGGTTGGGTGGATGTGGCGGTCTGACGCCGTTCCGTGAGTGTCAGTGAAAGAGAGAGAGATAGGGCGCTGTGGTGGAGACGCCACAGTGGATTCATCCCTCTGTGAAGCTCTGTTACCTTCCCACCGGCTGTCTCGCTGTGAGAGGCAGGAATAGACGGATACACACGAGAGCTTCAGAAGATGAATTTAGACTTTTAACATCCTGGAAAAAATGAAAACTGACTCTCTAATCGTGGAAATAAACCAAATGGCATCCATTACTAAATGTGACAACATTGATTTATGATGCCTGACCATCCGTCTTCCCGCCATCCGTCTGTCTGTCAGTCTGTCAGTCTGTCTGTCTGTCTGTCTGCCTGACCCTCGGGGGCGGCTGGCGGCTGGCGGCTGGCGGCTGGCCAGCCGTGAGGTACGTTTTAAATGGCGTCTGCCTCTTAAAAAAAGAGCACATTGTTGTTCCTTTTTTAAAGGCCTTCAATCAGGAGGCAGCAATAGGAGGCGGGAGGTCAAAGAGGCCAGGGCTAACGGCAGCGCCACCGTCTGGGTGATTAAGACATGGTCCACTCCTGTCTACAGGGCACACGGCCTCACCCTGACAGAGCCTGGCCTCGTACGGCGGGCGAGAGACTACAAGATGTATGACAAGAAGGGGAGAGGGAAGAGAGAGTGATTGTGTTCCGATACGAAGTACCGTGTGTGTGTGTGTGTGTGTGTGTGTGTGTGTGTGTGTGTGTGTGTGTGTGTGTGTGTGTGTGTGTGTGTGTGTGTGTGTGTGTGTGTGTGTGTGTGTGTGTGTGTGTGTGTGTGTGTGTGTGTGTGTGTGTGTGTGTGAGTGAAACCAACTTCATGCCAGCGGTCGTAATAAATAAACAACGGACAAACAAAATGGCCCTGTTTCAAGAAGCTGGATTAACCCATTTGTTAAGTCAGAATTCAGGATAAGACTGAATTCTCTGTTTCAGTTACCAAGCTTAGAGTAATAGAGGAACTACACGGTTTGTTATTTCTAGCACCAATTAAAAAAAATAGGCAAAACCTCCACACAGGAGAAGCCCACAAGATACAAGATACATATATATAGATACATATATATAGATACATATATATAGATACATATATTATATTGTCCATTTGTAACAACATTTGTAACAATTTGTACATTGTAACCCATTCCCTCCCGCAGGAAACATCTCAAAAAACAATACCATCAAAATAAAAAATATAATAAAAAAATAAATGAACAAAAAAAAGACAGCATCAGAGCCCTACGAGAAAGGAGGGTCATAACGCAGGCCCATGCTGGACGGTCGGTAAGGGAAGGAGGAGGGCTGAAGCTCGGACGCCAACCAACACGGGGAAAGGACCAGGAGAGGGAATCGGATTCAACACAAACACAGCGGCCGGGGCAGAGGCGACGAAGATAGCGATGAGTAGATATGAGCGGCAGAGGAGCGTGAAGCGGAGACCGGATTGGGTTAGTGGGACCACGAGACGGAGGTGGAACGGAAAGGTTCTGAAGTAAAGTCACGGAAGGTTCTGGTAGTTCTGGTTCCCGTCTCCCTAGAGCTGACGCCTGCCTGGAGAGCGCAGACCCGAAGGTGTCCAGTGTCTGCTGGGTCCATGAAGGTCAGATTATACTGCAGATTTTCTGGACCAGGACCCAAATGCAAATGTGGACTCAGAGGCGAGTAAAAAAATCGACGCTATCTGATTAAAGGTAGCGCCATTGTTTGCACTTCCTTTAATCAGATAGCTTTTTGTGAGTGAGTCAAGAAAAAACTGGAGCAAAAAACTACAGATCAAAGAACAGCCAGAAAATAACAACCGAAAACTAGACCAGCAAACGGGCTGGAAATGAACAAACTGGGCGACTAGAGTTCAAAGGTAAGGCAACAGAACAGCAACCAGCTACAGCTACGCCACACTCAATCCGACCCAACTTAAACAGACCAGGGGACACAATTAACTCATGAACAGTTAGGTGTCAGGTGGAAACAATTCAAGGAAAACAAGACTAGAAGAAGGGGAGAATGTGTACACTGCAGGAAGAATCATGAAACACGTCTGACATGTCATCACACGTGGTGCAGAAGAGCCGCCTGAAGCCCTGACACTCAGGCTCGGGAATTCACTTTTTCCATGACAGTTTCAGGGTGCGACAGATGACGGCTCTTGAAGCCTGCCATGAACGTGCTTTTTTCCAGGTTCAACCTATCCGACATTGAGCGGACTCAAGATTAACCATAATCCAGACAGTCCAGGATAAGCTTAAACCAGAGGTCCGGCTCAAGCTTATCCACATCCTGAGCAGCTAATTGAAACATGGCGGACAAGGACGGGTTGAACATGAGATCACATACACAGCTCAGAGTGCCTGAACAACACACACACACACACACACACACACACACACACACACACACACACACACACACACACACACACACACACACACACACACCACACACACACACACACACACACACACACACACACACCAGGGTTTCCGCTAGGATTTTTTCTTGCCGGTCAAGTGTCCGGACAGATTTTATATCAAATTCTAAACTTACCGGTCATGTTTCAAAAACAGTCTATATTACAAATGCAACTATAATGTAAACCTAGATTGACGAAAGAATGACAAAGACCTTAAATTAATTTGACTATTTTGTCACGGTTAAGGTGGTTGACAGGGGGCGTGGCCAAGCCACACACACACACACACACCTGTCAACTATTGCCGCGTCTAATTGCTAATCCCCTCACCTGGGGTATATATACCCTGGCTCCCCGTTACCCCAGTGTTAGGTCGTACGTCTTACTGCACGTCATACGTTGTTCACGTTAAGTCGTACATTCTGGACGGGATCGCCACGTTGATGTCCCGGAGATACAGATCCTTTTCCTATCCCGTGTCACGCGCCTGTCTCGCGTTACTCTCTATACGAGCTCCCCGGTCATTATAATTACCTGTCCGGTACCTGCCGCTACTCGACCTCCCGGTACCCTGACCCCTGGACTGTCCCTGATCACTCTTGTGTTGCGTTTGAGTTGTGCTTTAAATAAAGCTTTATGTTATAGCTCCACTGTCTTGGTCTGCGTTCTGGGTCCCCCGAACAATCCCACTCGTGACATATTTAATGAACAACAAAACTTTTTGCTTTCTCCTTAATTTCATTGCGGCAAAGTCCTCTCAGCCGAGCTGAAATCAAAGATGTCTAATGTGTCTTTGCAGCTTTCAATCCGCATAAGATCATCACTCGCTCCTCCTCCAGACGACTCTGCACTGATGTTTTCAAACCATTCTGAGGGAGAAGCCCCTCTCTGCTGGTCGCTTGACACGGGCAGAACACAGGCCCTTTAGCCTGAGTGGCCCAGTCGGTACAGCTCGCTGAACTCACACATTAGCACTTGGCAAGCTGTCGCAAACATTAAAGCCCCATAGCCGTGGAGCGCTAACATTAAAGCCCCATAGCCGTGGAGCGCTAACATTAAAGCCCCATAGCCGTGGAGCGCTAACATTAAAGCCCCATAGCCGTGGAGCGCTAACATTAAAGCCCCATAGCCGTGGAGCGCTAACATTAAAGCCCCATAGCCGTGGAGCGCTAACATTAAAGCCCCATAGCCGTGGAGCGCTAACATTAAAGCCCCATAGCCGTGGAGCGCTAACATTAAAGCCCCATAGCCTTGGAGCGCTAACATTAAAGCCCCATAGCCGTGGAGCGCTAACATTAAAGCCCCATAGCCGTGGAGCACTAACATTAAAGCCCCATAGCCGTGGAGCGGCCATCACTGCACCTCATCTCGTCGGGCGGCTTGACGTCATGAGAGGAGCGGCAGCTGATTGGTCACTTCATTCGGTCACTGTGGCAGCTGATTGGTCACTTCATTCGGTCACTGTGGCAGCTGATTGGTCACTTCCTTCGGTCACTGTGGCAGCTGATTGGTAACTTCATTCGGTCACTGTGGCAGCTGATTGGTCACTTCATTCGGTCACTGTGGCAGCTGATTGGTCACTTCCTTCGGTCACTGTGGCAGCTGATTGGTCACTTCATTCGGTCACTGTGGCAGCTGATTGGTCACTTCATTCGGTCACTGTGGCGGCTGATTGGTCACTTCATGACCAAAACCCAACATTATTACCGGACATTTTGACCGGCAGGTTTTTAAATTACCGTTTTTTTATAATTTTTACCCGCTAAAAACCGGAAAACACACACACACACACACACACACACACACACACACACACACACACACACACACATTCTGCGTCATCTGAATCATAGAAGTTAAATGTCAGTTCACCAGGTTGAGTTCAATGAAAGCAGAATCTAATATCCAATGTATTAGCCAGAGGCATGGTCTCTGACAACATTTTCCACGTCCAATCAGGATCCATGACAGTTATGAACACCGCCCATTTCTCCCGTCGGGGTTCAGTCCACAGCTGAGGGCACACATGCGTTTCTCTCCCACTCACACACACCCACTCACACACACACACACACACACACACACACACACACACACACACACACACACACACACACACACAGTCACACTCGCGCAAGTGAGCAAACACAAAACACCAGCGAGCCTCGCATACTGAGGCGGTTGTTGTTGTTGTTGTCGCCCGGGGCAACGACATCCTCCACAGCGAAAAGGTCAGCCAGGGGTCAGCACTGTGCTGACCGACAAGACAGTTGACATAACCCCCGGCAGCTGACTCTCACGGAAGCCCCGCTTTTAGTGCTGACCGTTGATGTATTTAACGTGCATTTGGTAACAGGTGAATTTGGTTTGGTCAACAGTGTGCATGTAAGCCTGTTTTTTTTTTCCATGTCTCTTCCAGCCTTTTGTAGTTTTGTGGAGAGCAAAGCGCCAGTGGAGTCTGTTGCCTTGGCGCTGTGCTATTGGATCACTTTTTTCGACTGCCGGCAATGGAAACATGTCTGCATGATGACCAACACGTCATGCTAGTCTGACTGAAGAAGTGTTTGTTGCTTTGAAACCGACCTACATACTGCTGATTCTGTCTGAGCTCACCGGTACTCCTCAAATACTGTGGACAGAGCTGATAACGGGAAAACAGAAAAGTGCCATATAAATGTCAAGTGTTATTATTATTCAAATAAGACTTGTCAATTTGAATAATTCTCATTATTATTATAAAAAGCAAAGCAACATAGTGTGGTGTTGAGTGCGGAGTAGAGATGGGGATCGGAGCAAAAGCTTAGCAACGGTAATATGAAACACGCTGTCTTCAGTAGGAGAGTTTCAATCGTTATATCAAGTACATTCAAACTTCAAAAGAGAGACACAGGAAATCTCCAGCTCCGTGGCCTAAGCATTTCAACCCCCATCGGTCCAACATCTCCTCCTCCCTATTGGTCACGACCACAGCCAGTTCCATCTGCTGTTGATCCGTCTTATGAGTCCTCCCGGGTTTCCAAATATAGACTTCATTGTCATTGCACGACGAAATGTGCATTCCGACCATTCGATCATTAGCAGCACAAGGGGCAGTGCTGCACCTGGGGACCAAATTACAGGTCCATTGCCTTGCGAGACTATTAACCTTAACATGCATGTCTATTGGTCTAAGAAACCAGAGCACCCAGGCGGTCGTAGCACCGGTGGGAGGGGGGGGGGGAAGTTATAAGCTGTTGCAGCTGTAAGCCGTTCACTGGTGCTGAACAGAACGAGAGAAGAAGCGGGGGATGTGTTGGACAGTGACGCTGCACAGTGTCCCCGCTTTTTATTCCCATTATCAGTGCATATTTATAGTCCCCGCAGAAGCAGCAGACATCTGGGAGAGATTGACAAGTCACTTCCTGAACCACTTTCGTTGAGAGTGAGAGTGAGAGAGAGACAGAGAGACAGAGAGACAAAGAGACAAAGAGACAGATAGACAGACAGACAGATAGATAGATACATGTATCTATTAGACAGACATATATTTGTGTCAGACACACACAGACAGACAGAGATAGAGAGGGAAAGAGAGAGATGGACTACAGCTAAAGCACCAGCTTGCATTCCCTGTAGACAGCAGCCAAATATTTTCTCTCTGCATACGGTGAGTTGATTATTCACCTCGCTTGGGCAATCTTCCGAACACAAACAACCCAGTATGATACCGAAGAATTGCATTATCTTTCACCCCTGGCTTTTTAACCGCGTCCCAGTTATTCATCAACTAGCCAGCCTATGCTCGGCTGAATGCGCACAGAGCGTTCCCCGGAGATAAGAGGATTCCTTCAAATCTGTTAAACCCTCTACACTTAAGGTTTCCACTTCTCATTGATTTATTAATTTGGAAAAGCTGTTTCCCCAAAGTGGTGAAACAATGGAGTGGACAGGAAAACAGGGACACGGTAGGCAACTCAAGGCAACGATATCTGACGTGGAACACAAAAAAACATAACACTAACCAAAACACATAAACAAACATAAACCAGCTTCAAATCCACCGAGACAGGTTTGTCCCACAGCCCGCCGAGCTTAGCGGGCGCACCGTTGATTTGATTTCGTAAAGCTGTGATCCGACAAAACTCAATAGTTTTTCTTCGTTCGCTGCCAGATCATAAGCGGTCTCAGTTTTTTTCCGATACCACCACCACCACGAGGCAAATATCATATATCATACATCATATATCTCATATCGCCCACAGCGCGGCGGCGTATGCTGTTCTGCGCACCGTGTATCTTTGCTCAAGGATTGTGAAAGACTCCCGCAAAGTAAGCAATCAAGTCTTGTCTGTTTCAATTCAGCGTGGCGTGGTTAAATATAGAGAAAGGAGTGGGCTGAACGCACGACACCGAGCCAGATGAATGGAAGGAGGATACAGGAAGGAGAGAGAGTGTGTGTTGGGAGTAACAACTAGATTAGACCAGCACAAAAAAAAAGATCTTTCAAAAAAGATGTTAATCTTATGAAGACCGGAGCGGACTCCACTCTTTCGAGTGGGATTGCGCTGTTTGTGAATCGCATTAAGATGACTCATTGTTTCCTTCTGTTGGCTTTTAGATAAGAGATGGAGATTGTTTAACATGATTTGAACAAGACATGACACACACACACACATTGTCAGGGCCTGGTCTCCTCCCAAGTACTGGCAGAGCAGCTGGACAATAAAAACAGCTGTTCAAAACGATCAATAGGTTCGTAAATAAATTATTTGAATGATCAAATCGTTACAAATCAATAAACAGAGTTCTTCAATCTCCTCAGCGCAAATTGACTACTTAAACTGGTATTGGCATACATGTAACATATTGACATAAGAATATCGTCGCACATTTTGAACACTTCAAGTTCAAGTTCATTTAGATTTTAACTTCCAAAGCTAGACGACTCCTAACTGTTACATTAACAGTTCCACTGGTAAAATATCACACTTTTCATGACGCCAGAGATGACATCTGAAGCCGTTGTTCACACTATACACTATATCACTATATCACTATACACTATATCACTATACACTATATCACTATATCACTATACACTATATCACTATACACTATATCACTATACACTATATCACTATATCACTATACACTATATCACTATATCACTATACACTATATCACTATACACTATATCACTCATGTGGAAAGATGGAGATGAGGTTGAAAAGCGGCCCTTTAAGTTATGTCATTTAGAGTAATTGGATTTATGTCATTTAGAGTAATTGGATTTATGTCATTTAGAGTAAGTGAACAGATTACATTAGAGTCATTCAGAGACCAGTTGTGCATTCAGGTAGCAAACTACTAGTCACCGGAAATCACAAGTGCATTTCCTTTCCAAACAAGCCTCCAAGAGCGGGAACCAGTGCTCAGGTAGATTGTAGTTACTGTTATATAATGCTAAAGTTAATAGTACATTTTTCTGGTCTTGGTCTTATGCCTAAGGGCTGCATTACAGTTAAATAATCCAGTTTCATGTTCATTAATGTTTTGGTGTTAAACTAGAATATAATGGGGCTCTTTTTCAATCCCATTGCCAATTATTTATATAAGGTTATTGCTAACATCAAAATATTTTAATGACATTTGACTGAGTATTTCAATATTTCCCAATCCAATGTTAAAGAAACACAGCCAATCCATTTCATGCCATCTTCCCCAGCACTCATACAACACATGTGGAAAGAGAGCGTCTCTTTACTCTTTGGTTTAACAGCCCGTCAATGTTGACGCACTACGGTAATGGAAAGTCAAATGTGACAGGGTTTGGTTGAAGGCGTCAAGGTGGTTGTAAACGAGAAAAGCGAGATAAGAAAGACACTGCGATAAGATAGTGTGTTATCGTGGCATGTGTTGTTCATTAGGCGACATGTCTCATTAATAGCTTGTTGCACCGTCTGCCAAAAACCACTTGCAGTGATTACACAGAGGGAGAGAGAGAGAGAGAGAGAGAGAGAGAGAGAGAGAGAGAGAGAGAGAGAGAGAGAGAGAGAGAGAGAGAGAGAGAGATGCCAAACTCACTTCTAAGCTAATTCATTTATCAAAATGACGCGCGAGTTTCCACTTACGCAATGTTCCTCTGTAACCAAAGACACTTTATCTCATATATAGATCAAATAATATATATATATATATATATATATGTGTATATATATACACATATATATACACAGACTAGTGAATCGACACTTGCCTTCTTCAAAAGCTTCATCAACTGTGGAGACAATCCACAAGTAGGGGTCTAGAATAACCACAGTGCCTTTGACCTTCTGAGAAAAACAAACGGTGTTAGCAGCGGCCTTCATAAGACCTCCCGCTGATCGCCTGGCAGACAACAATCAAACGCAAGTGGGGGGGGGGGGTGGGGGGGGTTAAAGGTCATGGTTCATTCCGGTGAGCGGCCGGCGTGACGCTGTGCCCTTCACCGTGAGCTGGAGGTTTTGCAATGACTTCACGCCCCACAGCTGTCTCCCTCTCCCTGTCTGTCTGTCTGTCTGTCTGTCTGTGTCTCTCTCTCTCTCTCTCTCGCCCTCTCCCTCTCTCTCTCTCCCTCTCCCCCTCTCTCCCTCTCTCTCTGTGTCTGTCTCTCTCTCTCTGCATCTCTCTCCCTCTCCCTCTCTCCCTCGCTCTCTGTGTCTGTCTCTCTCCCTCTCTCTCTCTCTCTCTCTCTGCGTCCGTCTCTCTCTCTCTCTCTCTCTCTCTCTCTCTCTCTCTCTCTCTCTCTCTCTCCTCTCTCTCTCTCTCTCTCTCTCTCTCTCTCTCTCTCTCCCTCTCCCTCTCCCTCTCCCGCTCTCTCTCTCTCTCTCTCTGTCCCTCTCTCTCTGTCTGTCTCTCTCTCTCTCTCTCTCTTTCTCCTTCTTCTCCATCACCAGAGAGTTTCCTAAGGCGCTCAAGGTTCAGCAGCTAACCCTGTGGCGGTGAGAACGAGCGTGTCGGTTATGCCGTTGCAAAAAAAACCCCAACAGGAACATGAATGAATCTGTGATCTTCTGGAACGGAGTGCAGAAGGAACGGGGGGGGGGGGGGGGGGAATCCCCACGGAACATCGCGGAACATCTAGGGCTGCCGCTAAGCACCGTGGCTGCCTTCCCCTTGCAGACTTACATGAATCGATATCGTCAAAGGTTCCTCTTCACTCGTCAGCAGATGTCTATCGGAGTCTATCACCGTTTGTTTTTTTCCTTTTTTCTATTTAGTCATTTTGTGAATGCCTTCACCGAAGTGACTTACAGTGAAGTCAGATCCACAGAAACATGCCTTCACCGAAGTGACTTACAGTGAAGTCAGATCCACAGAAACATGCCTTCACCGAAGTGACTTACAGTGAAGTCAGATCCACAGAAACATGCCTTCACCGAAGTGACTTACAGTGAAGTCAGATCCACAGAAACAGGTCGGCGTCGTCCTCTTGTTTGACTTCAAATAAACTAAAAGAGATTAAAAGTCTAATCGGGATACGGGTGATGCCTTCTATGATGCCTTCTACATCAGTGTGTTTTAGAGTCTTGAAATAGGACACGCGTTCAATCATAATAAAAAAAATAAAGATAATTGATCAGGAAATATATTCTGAATATGGTTCAGCAAGCTCAGTATAGTATTCTCTGGTTTGTTAGTATTGTTTAACTTTGTGCATTCCATCATACCTTTCTATTGTTATGTTTTCCATTGATGTTTTGTGTGAATCTTTTGCATGCTAAATAAACACTCTGGGTTCTACGTTGCTGACTGTTTCTTTCCATTGTTCCCCACTGGACACGGCCTTCTTGCAGTTATAATGGTCTATAACGAGGGAGCTGACACTCTTTGCTCAGCCACTGTGTATTTATGTGTATTTATGGGTATTTATGTGTATTTATGGGTATTTATGTGTATTTATGGGTATTTATGGGTATTTTTATTTTCCTGCATATGAGGGGGGGTACGCAAAAAGGTGTTGATGACAATTAGTGGTACACCTCACAGTTACAGGTTGGGCCTTTAACTGTTGTAAAGTACACAACCCTATAGGATGAAACAACCCTTTGAACAGATGAGAGACACAGGCATCAAAATCACATTAGGAACACAACCACTTAGTATTGACAAAATAATGGGAATGCATTTAAGAGAACATTTATTTTAACAGCCTCAGATGAATATTTATGACTTAAGGATGTGAGCATACAGTGTAACAATGAGAGGATTACATTTTTAAATCAAGTTTGAAATCATTATAATAATAATAATAATAATAATAATAATAATACTACAAATAATATCTTCCTGATTTGCTCCAATATTATTTTCCTACATTACCCATAAGGACAATGCCATGGGGAACAAACTAATCTGCGATGCTGCAAATACCGTATTGACCCGATTATAAAACGACCCGATTATAAAACGACCCGATTATAAAACGACCCGATTATAAGACGACCCGATTATAAGACGACCCGATTATAAGACGACCCGATTATAAAACGACCCGATTATAAGACGACCCGAATATAAGACGACCCGATTATAAGACGACCCGATTATAAAACGACCCGATTATAAGACGACCCCTCTTTTTTCATTTTTGGAAAAACAAAATTCCAAATTTGTTTTTATAAAGAAAATAATTTTGAAAATAATGATAACACACATCACACATTGTGTTCAAATTTGCCTAACTTGGCAAACAAAAACAAAACAGGCTAGATAGATTGCAATGAAACAGTAGTGCAATAAAACGGTAGTGCAATAAAATAGTAGTGCAATAAAACAGTGCAAAATGTCAGAACATCAGTCTATTGGTCACATCACGTCTTCTCATTCAGCTCGTCTTCTACATCGCTGGTTGTTCCTCTCACTCCCGCTATCGTCACTCACGGTGTCTGCTCCCCGTCTCCTCCCACATCACGTCTCCTCCACGTCTCCTCCCGCATCACGTCTCCTCCCACATCCTGTCTCCTCCCACATCACGTCTCCTCCCACATCACGTCTCCTCCACGTCTCCTCTCGCATCACGTCTCCTCCCACATCACGTCTCCTCCCACATCCTGTCTCCTCCCACATCACGTCTCCTCCCGCATCCTGTCTCCTCCCACATCCTGTCTCCTCCCACATCACGTCTCCTCCCACATCATGTCTCCTCCCACATCACGTCTCCTCCCACATCCTGTCTCCTCCCACATCACGTCTCCTCCCACATCATGTCATCCTCTCACATCACGTCATCCTCTCACATCACGTCTCCTCCCACATCACGTCATCCTCGCTGCCATCCATCCATTTGATACGCAGCATTTCTTAACCCATTAATGCTTTCTGGGGAAACGTCAGCCCATGCTTGCAAGATCCATTCACAGAGCAAACGTACTGCAGGCTTTTGGATTTTTCCAGACGGTGTCAGTGCGTGATTAGCAGCCAGGAGCCACTCTGTGGATCTCTTGGGCAGATGAACCTTGAATGGTTTGTTAACGACCACATCCAACACCTGCAGCTGGCTTGTCATTCCGCCCGGTATGATTACTAGGTCACCATTCAACTTTTTCACTTGCTTTTTGACTGGCTCAGTCAAGTGTCCAGGGAAAGCATCCAGAATCAACATGTTCCTCTTCTTTCTGAGTCCCCCACGCCGTCTGCCCCACACCACCTTGAGCCAGTCCACCACAAGCTCCGTCTCCATCCAGCCCTTTGCCTGGGCACCTACCATAATGCCAGCTGGCACTGCCTCTTTAGGTACAGGCACTGCCTCTTTAGGTACAGTCACTGCCTCTTTAGGTACAGTCACTGCCTCTTTAGGTGCAGTCACTGCCTCTTTAGGTACAGTCTTGCGTTTTAAAACCACGTACGGGGGACGTTTAGTCCCATCTGCGAGGCGCGTTAACATGACCGTTACTCGGCTCTTCTCGTTTCCAGTAGACGTCACAATCACTGATTTGTCGCCTTTCTTATGCACAGTGACAGATGTTGGCATGTCAAAATACACAGGCGTTTGATCAGCATTGCCCATCTGATCAAGGGGGTATGAGTGCTTCTTCCTTAACTTGATCACATATCGCTGATAAGACAGGAGCTTCTCTCTGGAGTCTGAGGGCAGGCACTGGGCTTGTCCTGCGTCGCAATGACAGGTGTTTGATGTCTCTGCTTCGTTTATCACCATTATCTTAAAATTGGCATCGTAACTTTGTCTCTCCTGTTTATTAACTTGCCCTACTTTTGAGCCACATTTTTCAAGTTGGTCGCTGTCTCTCCATTTCTATCTCTCCGGGCAACTGCTATGTACTGTTACTTTAAGACTTTGAGTTACTTTAAGTGTCGTTTGGCGCGATCTGTTGTTGTGCAATTACATGTGCAATTACGGTACATCGAAAAGTCTAAACCCCGATTATAAGACGACCCCTCTTTTTCAGATTTTTTTCTAGGAAAAAAAACCCATCTTATATTCGGGTCAATACGGTAGTTACAGTAGTTATATACGGTAGTTACAAACAAGACCCCCTCTCATTCAGGCCTCGGTGCGGCAAAGTTTAATACTACACACAGTGCAGTAAAACAATCCACATCAAAAGGCCCATTTTCACAGCGTCAAAGGGTTTTTCCGTTTCCTTATTTTAAGCTAAAGGTCAACTCAAATGTCAAAGATATCATTAAATGCTTGTTTGTTCTATATTTTTTTACCGGTAAAATCACCGCAGTACATTTATTACCGCTATTATCCTTCAAGAACACGAAGTGAATCGGGTAAACACAAAATATAAATGCTATTATGTTTACATCTACTGTATGCGGTCATAGACACCGCAAATGACTGCTACTCTCCCACGTAAACAAGTTGTTCCGCTTCTAAGCCGGTCTTAACAGCGATAAAACCATCCAGTTACATGGCACCGCATTTACACAACACCCACCAGGTGGTGAAACACGCGGATAGACACAGTGAGGTGGGCGGGCAGGGGGGTGGCGGGCAGGGGGGTGGCGGGCAGGGGGGTGGGGGGCAGGGGGGTGGCGGGCAGGGGGGTGGCGGGCAGGGGGGTGGGCGGGCAGGGGGGTGGCGGGCAGGGGGGTGGGCAGACAGGGGGGTGGCGGGCAGGGGGGTGGCAGACAGGGGGGTGGGCAGGCAGGGGGGTGGCGGGCAGGGGGGTGGGCAGACAGGGGGGTGGCGGCAGGGGGGTGGGCAGGCAGGGGGGTGGCGGGCAGGGGGGTGGGCAGACAGGGGGGTGGGCAGGGGTGGCAGGGGGGTGGCGGGCAGGGGGGTGGGCAGACAGGGGGGTGGCGGGCAGGGGGGTGGCGGGCAGGGGGGTGGCGGGCAGGGGGGTGGGCAGGCAGGGGGGTGGCGGGCAGGGGGGTGGGCGGGCAGGGGGGTGGCGGGCAGGGGGGTGGCGGGCAGGGGGTGGCGGGCAGGGGGGTGGGCAGACAGGGGGGTGGCGGGCAGGGGGGTGGGCAGACAGGGGGGTGGGCAGGCAGGGGGGTGGCGGGCAGGGGGGTGGGCAGACAGGGGGGTGGCGGGCAGGGGGGTGGGCAGTTGGCAGTGTATCAATACATAATTTCCTGCCCTGTCCGACGTTCTGACAGTAAACATACACAGCGCAGTTCCGCCCGCTTGGTACACAATAACACAGAGGCTGTCATTTGGATGCAATTGATAGGTTGAGGCCGCAACTCTCTCCAGAGAGAGAGAGAGAGAGAGAGAGAGAGAGAGAGAGAGAGAGAGAGGAGAGAGAGAGAGAGAGAGAGAGAGGAGAGAGAGAGAGAGAGAGAGAGAGAGAGAGAGACCTGAACAGCCCGCACTTGAAGTTCACAGACTCTGAAAACCAGTACAAAATATACGCTTCATGTATTTCCCCCCCCGCCCCCGACAAAGTGATCTGTAGTGTGTGTGTGTGTGTCTGACATGTTTGTTTATCCGTGAAGAGAGGCAGCAATACTGAATATCAACAGTGATTCTTGCAAAGGGCCCACCTTTCATTTTTCGAATACATCTGTCAATTCTATTCCATTTCACTCTAAACTCACTTTTTATTCAATCTTGAATCATTGTACCTAGCAGTACCAGCGCCTATTTGATCCTACTAGGTCATTGAAATGTCATCATTATCCCACGCCTCCATATTATGATAAACCACAAATCGTATTATAAATTGCTAATCCTAAAAAAACGTCTCTTAACACACTGCTTGGGTTTTGTTTTAAAGGTGCGATGGATATAGAGGCTCTGTGCCCCCAGTCATTCTTAGGTTGATCCAATTAAAGAGTTTCCAGCAGAGAGAGAGAGAGAGAGAGAGAGAGAGAGAGAGAGAGAGAGAGAGAGAGAGAGAGAGAGAGAGAGAGAGAGAGAGGAGAGGAAAAAAAAAGAGTAAACTAGGTGACTTGGATTTGGACTGAATCCTTTGGTTATTTCTATATATATATATACACATATATATATATGTATATATACATATATATATATCAGCAGGTAGAGGGATTAACAGAATCACTGAGCAAGGCCGGCTGAGCCTCAGCACGGCGAAGCTAACTCACGCTGGAACATTAAATATGCATTTCAACAGCAAACCCCCCCCCCGACAGCTAGGGATGTCCAGAAGAAGGAGAACCTTCTCCAACAGCTAATCTAGAGAGCAGAGCAACGGACAAACGGGCCACACACAAGCCTGAAGAGATGTGCTACTAGACGGAGGAGGTCTGGAGAGTTTAATCTCCCCCCACCACCCTCCCCACCTGTCAAACGGAAACGTCTATTTACAAATCTATTTGGGTGTCGTCTGGGTTGTCAGGTAAGATGGGGGGGGGCCCGATTGTCCCCCTGCCCATCCTCTTAGCTGAGAGAGCGCTCTGAGGAGGACAAACAGTAAGACGTCAGAGAGCCAGGAGAGGAGCCAGATGAGGACCCCCCCCCCCCCCCTCCCTCCCTCCCTCGGGGACCAAGTCAAGTCAAGTCCAGTTTATTGTCACTTCACAGTTTACACAAGTATAACGCAGTGAGTGAAAATCTTATGTGCAAAACCCGACGACAGACAGCAGTTATAAAAATAAGAATAAAACACAATAGAATAAAAGAAGTAAAAAAAATAATAATTAAAAAAAAAAGCAATTAAATTCAACATGAACAGAATCCCCCTCTTCAAAACAAAAGCCCAATCCCAGGAGGGAAGACCAGTACAATTAAAATGGTTGTTTTTCTCTGGCCCCCTTTCTGCCCAATCACTGCTCCAAGCCCTTCCCAAGGGGGCGTCCCGAGGGGGCGTCCGAGGGGCTCCACGGCCCATTCTCCCGCCGTGGCCTCTGAGAGGAAACGTACCGAGGCCACCGGGCCAGGCATCGGAGAACAACAACCACCCCACCCCCTCCCCTCCCCTCCTCCCTCCCCCTCCCCCCCCTCCCCCTCTAACTCCCGGGGGAGCCGGGGGAGGCAGTGCGTTAACTGAGCCCATTACAAGAGTCATCCAGGGGGAGGGGGAGTGAGGGAGCATGTGTGTATGTGTATGTGCATGTATATGTGTGTATGTGTATGTGTATGTGTATGTGTATGTGTATGTGTATATATATGTGTGTGTGTGTGTGTGTGTGTGTGTGTGTGTGTGTGTGTGTGTGTGTGTGTGTGTGTGTGTGTGTGTGTGTGTGTTTTTTATTTTTTTTTAGTTTTTCTGTTGTGCTTCTGCGGAGCCCAGCCATCTGGTGAGGCAGCAGCAGAGACTGAGGTGGTGGTGGTGGTGGTGACGGTGGTGGTGGTGGTGGTGGTGGTGGTGGTGGTGGTGGCGGTGGTGGTGGTGGCGGTGGTGGTGGTGGTGACGGTGGTGGTGGTGGTGGTGGCGGTGGTGGTGGTGGTGGTGGTGGCGGTGGTGGTGGTGGTGGCGGTGGTGGGTGGTGGTGGTGGCGGTGGTGGTGGAGGGTGGTGGTGGTGGTGGTGGCGGTGGTGGTGGTGACGGTGGTGGCGGTGGTGGTGGTGACGGTGGTGGTGACGGTGGTGGTGGTGGCGGTGGTGGTGGGTGGTGGCGGTGGTGGTGGTGGTGGTGGCGGTGGTGGTGGTGGTGGTGGTGGTGGAGGTGGTGGTGGTGGTGGTGGCGGTGGTGGTGGAGGTAGGGGTGGTGGTGGTGGTGGCGGTGGTGGTGGTGACGGTGGTGGCGGTGGTGGTGGTGACGGTGGTGGTGACGGTGGTGGTGGGGTGGTGGTGGTGGTGACGGTGGTGGTGGTGGTGGCGGTGGTGGTGGCGGTGGTGGTGGTGGGGTGGCGGTGGTGGTGGTGGTGGGACGGTGGTGGGGTGGGGTGGGACGGTGGTGGTGGGGTGGCGGGGTGGTGGTGGTGACGGTGGTGGTGGGGTGGTGGTGGGGTGGTGGCGGTGGTGGGGGTGGGGTGGTGGCGGTGGGGTGGTGGGGTGGTGGTGGTGGTGGCGGTGGTGGTGGTGGTGGTGGGGGGGGTGGTGGGGGTGGTGGTGGTGGTGGTGGGGGGTGGTGGTGGTGACGGTGGTGGCGGTGGTGGTGGTGACGGTGGTGGTGCGGTGGTGGTGGTGGCGGTGGTGGGGTGGTGGTGGCGGTGGGGTGGTGGGGTGGTGGCGGTGGTGGGGTGGTGGTGGTGGTGGGGTGGGGGGTGGTGGTGGTGGTGGTGGCGGTGGTGGTGGGGTAGTGGTGGTGGGGGTGGGGTGGCGGTGGTGGTGGTGACGGTGGTGGCGGTGGTGGTGGTGACGGTGGTGGTGAGGTGGTGGGGCGGTGGTGGTGGTGGGACGGTGGTGGTGGTGGTGGCGGTGGTGGTGGTGGCGGTGGCGGTGGTGGTGGGGTGGTGCGGTGGTGGCGGTGGTGGTGGTGACGGTGGTGGGGCGGTGGGGTGGTGGTGGTGGTGACGGTGGTGGTGGCGGTGGTGGTGGCGGTGGTGGGGTGGGGTGGCGGTGGTGGGGTGGTGGGACGGTGGTGGCGGTGGTGGTGGTGCGGGGTGGTGGGTGGTGGTGGTGGTGACGGTGGTGGTGGTGGTGGCGGTGGTGGTGGCGGTGGCGGTGGTGGTGGTGACGGTGGTGGTGACGGTGGTGGTGGTGGTGGGTGGTGGTGGTGGTGGTGGTGGTGGTGGCGGTGGCGGTGGTGGTGGTGGGGTGACGGTGGTGGCGGTGGTGGTGGTGACGGTGGTGGTGACGGTGGTGGTGGCGGTGGTGGTGACGGTGGTGGTGGTGGTGGTGGTGGTGGCGGTGGTGGTGGCGGTGGTGGTGGGGTGGTGGGGTAGTGGGGTGGTGCGGTGGTGGTGGTGGTGACGGTGGTGGCGGTGGTGGTGGCGGTGGTGGTGACGGTGGTGGCGGTGGTGGTGGTGGTGGTGGTGGTGGCGGTGGGGTGGCGGCGGGGCGGGGTGGGGTGGCGGTGGGGCGGTGGGGGGCGGTGGTGGCGGTGGTGGTGGCTTAGGGCGGCGGTGGTGGCGGGGTGGTGTGGTGGTGGTGGTGGTGGTGGCGGTGGTGGTGGTGGTGGTGGTGACGGTGGTGGCGGTGGTGGTGGTGACGGTGGTGGCGGTGGTGGTGACGGTGGTGGTGGCGGTGGTGGTGACGGTGGTGGTGGTGGTGGTGGCGGTGGCGGTGGTGGCGGTGGTGGTGGTGGTGGAGTAGTGGTGGTGGTGACGGTGGTGGTGGTGGTGGTGGTGACGGTGGTGGCGGTGGTGGTGGCGGTGGTGGTGACGGTGGTGGTGGTGGTGGTGGTGGTGGCGGTGGCGGCGGTGGCGGTGGCGGCGGTGGTGGCGGCGGCGGCGGTGGCGGCGGTGGCGGTGGCGGCGGTGGCGGTGGTGGTGGCCTTAGCGGCGGCGGTGGTGGCGGCGGTGGTGGCGGCGGTGGTGGTGGTGACGGTGGTGGTGGTGGTGGTGTTGGTGGCGGTGGTGGTGACGGTGGTGGTGGCGGTGGTGGTGGCGGCGGCGGTGGTGTTGGTGGTGGTGGTGGCGGTGGTGGTGACGGTGGTGGTGGTGGTGTTGGTGGCGGTGGTGGTGACGGTGGTGGCGGCGGTGGTGTTGGTGGTGGTGGTGGTGGTGGCGGTGGTGGTGACGGTGGTGGTGGTGGTGGTGGTGGCGGCGTTGGTGGTGGTGGTGGTGGCGGCGTTGGTGGCGGCGGTGGTGGTGTTGGCGGTAGTGGTGGCGGTAGTGGTGGCGGTGGCGGTGACGGTGGCGGTGGCGGTGGCGGTGGCGGTGGCGGTGGCGGTAGTGGTGGCGGTGGCGGTGACGGTGGCGGTAGTGGTGGCGGTGGCGGTGGCGGTGGCGGCGGTGGGTGTGATATGGGTTGCAGGGTTCAGGGTAGAGCGGGGTTCAGGGTAGGAGCGGGGTTCAGGGTAGGAGCGGGGTTCAGGGTAGGAGCGGGGTTCAGGGTAGGAGCGGGGTTCAGGGTAGGAGCGGGGTTCAGGGTAGGAACGGTGCCCGGTGGGGAACGGCAACTCGAAAGGAAAGTGTTTTGGTGCAAAGTGTTTGGGATAAACCTCTGAAGCAGATGGCGACCGACGGCGATCTTGCGGGCCTTGCTCCCCCCGGGGAGCAGAAATGTCGACAGGGCCCAGGCACTGCATGTGTAAGAGCGTGGGTAATTCAATAGCCCATTGGTCGCGGGTCAGTGTGTACTGTACGAGAATGGCCCGGGTCCAGTGAGCATTGGCGAAGCATGCATATGCATACAAGGACCCATTTAGACTTATGAAAGGAGCTAGTCAAAGTGAAAATGGATTTAATTACCACTAAATAGGTAGACACCTGTTTGTCGTCAATCCTGCGAAAGACGTAGGCCCCAGTTCACTTGAAATGATACAGGATACGTTACATTTTAAGTGTGCCCGATGATCTCAACACTGGTTCTCTCCCCCCCCACACACTCTCTCTCTCTCTCTCTCTCTCTCTCTCTCTCTCTCTCTCTCTCTCTCTCTCTCTCTCTCTCTCTCTCTCTCTCTCTCTCTCTCTCTCTCTCTCTCTCTCTCTCTCTCTCTCTCTCTCTCTCTCTCTCTCTCTCTCTCTCTCTCTCTCTCTCTCTCTCTCTCTTTCCATACCGTATTGTATGTTTGACCGTAGCCAAAACGTTCCCACTCTGAAAAAGACATTAGCGGCCCGGGAATCCAAGTCTTTCTCCGCTGGAGCGCATGCCATGAGCTCACGGTGTTGGGCACTGAAGGACGGTGAAGTAAGGCGATACCTCTGTTCAGAATGGGCCAGCAGCCTCTACCGCTCCATCCCCGCGAGGCCTCCAGACATTACACTGAGACTATAAACAATGTCCCAGGGAAATTGAGAAGCTGCGTTACACCCCCGTCACCCCCCCCCCCCCCACCCCTCCGCCCCCCGCTGCAGACGCTCCGGTCTTGAGTGATGTGCCGTAGTGTGGGACAAAAGACTTTTAAGCCGCTGTGCAAATCACCCCGACTGGCCCTGTGTTGGCCCACAAAAGACGATTGTGCCAGCAGTAAATACTTACAGATACCAACTTAACAAAGGATCTTTGGTTTGCTGCCTGTTGCACCCACAGTGAAATGTACGCCTGTGAAAGTACACACAGTACACACACACACACACACACACACACACACTACAGTTCTCTGCATTCTCTTCAGCGATCCGAACCTGCAGCAGGGTATGATCGGATCTGCTCCACTTTGAGGACGTGCCAAAATTGTGGGGGGAAAAAAAGAAGAAGTGACAGTCAGTCGTCTCATTGTTCCAGAATTAGAGAGAGAGCTCAGAGACAAGCACAGGGTTTAAAAGAAACCCTAAACTTGACTTTGATACAGCCAGCGAACGACGGACGACAAAGGAGAGAGCTGTGTGTGTGTGTGTGTGTGTGTGTGTGTGTGTGTGTGTGTGTGTGTGTGTGTGTGTGTGTGTGTGTGTTTCCATTAAAGAGACCACCCCCTCCCCCCCATCATAAAACAGATAAAACAAAATACAGAGAAAGAGGCCTAAACCCTGTTCAATTGGTTATCGTCCCTTTTTTCTTTCTTTCAAGTGGCGCTGCTGCTTTGTGACTTGCACATGACTTGGCAGGGAAAGGACAGCTGGCTCTCCGTACCCGGCCTCTGGTCACATGACCGGCGTCCAACAAAAGGAGGGCGAGCCGCAGCAGGAACCGTGTAGCAAGGCGGGGGCTTAACCGGCGGCCGGCGAAGAACCACCGCGCTCAAAGCTGAAGAGAAAACGTAGGCGGAGCACAGCGACAAACAGGAATAATCTCAGGGGAATAATCTAATAATGATCGTGAGGATATGCTAATGTTCAAATCTGTGACGGGTAGATGGGAACTGGAAATGGCTTAACCTACTCTGTGGATCTCAGCCGTCAAGTGACAGAAACACTGTGTGTGTGTGTGTGTGTGTGTGTGGTGTGTGTGTGTGTGTGTGTGTGTGTGTACTATTCCTTCTTTATGACAAGGAGTGGAGCCCTGCATTATAGGAACAAGGCAGGTGCTGGCACAAGATGAAATGCATAAAAGGTGCTCTGATCACTGCACTTAATGTGGCGCCTCACGTTTTGATTGGATTTCACACTCGGCATTTACACTTTAATTTCTACATAAAGTATAACACAGCGCATTCTAGTAGTGCGGCTTCAATGTTAATCCTTAAAATGAACAAAGTGAACAAAAACAGTAGGCCTACGTATCCCTTGTCGAATGACCACAACCACACACCTGACTCAAATGTGAAATGATTCTGATTCAGATTGAGTCTGGTTCTGGTTCTGAAAGACAGCAGTTCAAGCTGCCCCCATTCTGGTGCCTCTCCAAAAGAAACCCTCTACCCGCTCAGCTCTCACTGCCATTCCTCCAGCGTGTGGGTTGCAAAGCATATTGCGACGCCTGAGGTTTTATGGACTGTCCTCGTGAAAAAAGAACATATGGCGTGTGTGTGTGTGCGTGTGTAGGGAGTGTAGATCATTACCACGCTCGTTGAGCGTTACAGATCAGCAAGCCCGCTAGCGCCCCTCAAGTCAATTGGCGAGGACGAGCTAGCTTAGCCGGCTAACCACGCCCTCGCCGGCATATAACACATGCCAAGCCCTGATAATGACCTCTGTCAGGTTGGAGGAGGAGCCATAAAAAAAAGCAGCAACCCAGGCCTCTTTAAATAACAGCAAGGTGAGGCGGCCTGGGGGGGTGGGGGCTGGATCTAGCCGGTTTCCTCGTAACCGATAAGTTTCACTTCCTGGGTCGCGTTTCCTCTTTTTTTAATAACCTCAAATAATGGCCACCCATCTTAATAATAATGCCGGCTTTTATCCAAAGCGCTTTACAAGTCATGTAAAGTCCTCACGTCACCCATTCATACACCGACGAGGAGTCAGCCATCAAGGAGACAGCCAGCACGTCAGGAGCAGTTAGGGTTAGGGTGTCTTGCTCAAGGACACCTCCACAGTTTTTGCTAGGAGGAACCGGGGGATTGAACCAGCGACCTTTCGGTTGTGAGGCGACCGCTCTACCTCCTGAGCTATACTGCCGCCATCTTGGCGGAGCGGCATGCTGCGCGGTTCCAGGAGGGCGGCCACAGGAGGGCGGTCCCAGGAGGGCGGTCCCAGGAGGGCGGCCACAGGAGGGCGGGGCAATGAGCTGGAAGCCACTCCTTATTTTAAATGATCCGTCTCAAATGCTTCCTGCACTCAGCAGATGTTAGGGCTGGGCAGGCAGTCAAGCAGCAGGGACAACAACAGATCAAGGCTGGCCAAAGCGAGAGCTTCTGTTCAACCCCCCCCCCCTTCTGCTACCGAGGTGGCAAAATACAATCGCCCTGTGCACACATTCCAGTCCTCACGCCTAGCGCTTGTCTGGGTTTTCACAGACCAAAACAAAATTAAAACACAAATGTTTTTGGTGGTCATTAGTTTAATGTAATCGGAAACCCTAAAACAAACTATTGCATTGGGTGTTGTTTAAACAATGGGAAAGCAGCATTAAGCATATGCGACTAATTGATGTGTTCATAGACCGATGTACTGCAGGTCTTTCATCTTTGGTGCTTTTCCACTCTGCTGAGCAGCCTTGTCCTCTCTGCAGATAAAGGAAGATATTTCAATTTACAGGTACATCTGACGATGGCCCTTCTGCTCCCCTGTAAATCATCTCTCTCTCTCTCCCCCCCTCTCTCTCTCCCTCTCTCTCTCCCCCCCTCTCTCTCTCCCCCTCTCTCTCCCCCTCTCTCCTCTCCCCCCCCTCCCCCTCTCCCCCCCCTCCCTCTCTCTCTCCCCCTCTCTCCCCCTCTCTCTCTCTCCCCCTCCCTCTCTCCCCCCTCTCTCCCCTCCCTGTCTCTCTCCCCCTCTCCCTCTCTCTCTCTCTCCCCCCCTCTCTCTCTCCCGCTCTCTCTCTCTCTCTCTCTCTCTCTCCCTCCCTCCTAGGGTTCCAGGTTCTGACTCACCCTGAATCCTGCAGTAAATAATCTATCTTCCTCATCCACAAATCCCCTCCTCTTGTCTCTCCCGAGTGTTGCATTGTGGGAGATAGTGTAGAGTAAAGCCGGGGTAAATGTAAAGAATGCTGATGGGTCCCCTCAGTCCCCGGGAATAATGGATGACATTGAGGAGATAAGCCCTTATTGACACTGGCATAGTAGCAGTGTCCTTTGAATTAAACGACAGGGGGGAGGATTCATGTCACTTAACGAGGACGATGGCCTATGCCATTTGGTGGATGCTTTTATGCAGTGTATTACAATATTGTGAGAGTGCATATATTATTAGGACGAGATGATATGTGTTAAAGCAGGCTGGTGGGAGGACAGAGGTGGGTTGTCCAGCCAGCGGACAGTAGGTACACCTAACATCTACGTGGACAAAGTGTCCTGAACTGAATCATTTGATATAAATACTTTAGGCTCATTCTACACAAGTCAAACGTGTGTAACGTCTGAACCGGCCTTAACGGCAGAACTCACACTGTACCTCGCAGAGGGACAGCACGTTTATCAGGCATCCGCTTATACTAACGCTGGACAACTAACTACAAACTAACTAACGAGAGCGTGCGTTGAAAAGAGCAGGAGGCTTGAGTGGCGCTTGACAATGTCTCATCCACAGGTTTCGCCGGGCGAGGAGCCATCGCAAAACAAACATTAGCTAAAACAAACAGGGGCCCAGCAGGGGGGGGGCAGTTGAACGCGGAGAGGCGTGACTCCAGGCTCAAAGACATTACCTGCTTTAATAATGAACAGAGAGCTGCTCCTTAATGCACGTATGTCTTTAACGGCGAGGCGGGGGCGAGCGGCGTCCAAATGGCACTCTTCTCCGGCACTGTAACTGCGCTATAAACAGGTGGTGATGCAAAAATAATAATCAAGAACAATCACGACTTTGTTTTGTTTTTTATAGAACCGTTATGCTAATCAGGAAACCTACTCGCTTGGCGCAGAGTACGCCAAATTGCTGCCATTTCCAAAGGCTGACACTGGATGACAAAAATGGCACTTACGTCTGGCACCTGCTTTCCTTTAGCAGAGAGAGAGAGAGAGAGAGAGAGAGAGAGAGAGAGAGAGAGAGAGAGAGAGAGAGAGAGAGAGAGAGAATGTGTGTGCTTGCGCATGCGCAGAGAGAGAGTAGCTAGTCAGTGAGTGGTAAGGAGGTAAATCAGTCTACATTAACACTACCACTAACACCTCATCTGACTGCGGCCTGCAGTGTGCACCTGTCAGTGCGCACACACATATACACGCACACGCACGCGCACACACACACACGCACACACACACACACACACACACACACACACACACACACACACACACACACACACACACACACACACACACAGCAACTGGGTCCCGGCCTTTTTAAATATCCGTATGTAACCATTTATCATCAGGCTTGGAGCCATAGTGCCAAGCTCCGACGAGCAGTCTAGAGCATATACCTAGAGCATATAGAGCCTAGCCAGGGGCCCTTCAGCATAGAGCCTGGCGGGCCACCCTAAGGAGTAAGCAGCATTGTAGCATTGTAACCTCATGGTCAACAGATCTGCCTCCCCACAGCCTCTCTCTCTCTCTCTCTGGTGCCTCTAATCTAATGAGGCAGCGAATCCAACCACGTTATGCGCAATGTGCAGCCGCTGGCCGGACCATCCGCTTAAAATGGCAATGTGTTACATGACCATAACCGTGACCATCGTGGCGTGATAGGGCTCCACAGGGGATGGGCAGGCCTCGGTACAGACCCCAACGGGATCGCCTACAGAGGGGGTGGAGGGGGGGGGGTTCCATTGTAACACTACCCTGGTCATATGCTCTGGAACGTAAGCAATGTCAGTAAGCACTGAGCATATCTCGGGCAGAAAGAAAAGAAAGAAGAAAGCAAAAAGAGAGTTATGATGTGGTGGAATCATTGATTTGTTACGTTTTCCCTCAGCATGCTTTTTCTTTTGGAATTTCTCATGTCATACATTCAACCAGACTGGGTACATTTTTCAGTGTAACATTATTCAACAATAGATTTGAAACGAGTCGAAAGTGTAAAGATTACAACCCGTCGACTTCGGGGTTTTCTCTCTAAGTCATTTTGTTCTGTGAGAAAAAAAAAATCCAAAAGTCATTGTGGACAAAAAAAAGCAGAAGCGACAAACGGTTCATGATTGATTGGCACAAGCAGTGATTCAGTGAATGGATCTGATCACTCATTCACGTCTCTGCCCACTTTCAGAGGCGGCGGCGGCTGCTGGTACCGTGTGTAGCGTACAGTGTTTGTCACCGGACAGCGTGACGATGGGCGCTGGGCGGGCAACGCAGGGCTGGAGGCAGCGGGTTTCCCCCTAATGCGACAGAGACCGATTGGTAGCGATACGGAACACGAGTGGCCCGGACGCAGGGTGATTCATCGACATCATCTGAACGCCATGACTCACGCACTTAAGCTTCACGGCCCACATCTAGGCGCTGTAACTTATTTTAGTTACCTTGAGGATAAATTAATTCAACTGTACAGTGTATATATATATATATACTTACACACTTGAATTTTTTTTCACTGAGCCACTGAAGTCACTTTTTCCAGACGTTTAGGGTGGAGAGTGCGCCGGCTTCACGCCTCTGCCCTAACAGCGGGTGACGGATCGCAGAGCGGAGGGAAACTCTGAAGAGTACATTTTTGCGTTTGTGGCATTTCAAAAGCTGTCGCTAAAATGAATTCAGACGGCGTGAGAGACAGACAGACAGACAGACAGACAGACAGACAGACAGACAGACAGACAGACAGACAGACAGACAGAGCAGAGAGAGAGAGAGAGAGAGAGAGAGAGAGCCTCAGCCTTCAGTCACACATCTAACCTCAGCTCTGGGAGCTCTTCCAAACAGGGGGATGGAGTTAGAAGACGCTCTCTCTCATCAGATACCATGTTCAGTGACACTAAATAATGACGTGACGATGAAGCGTTGGCAGTGTTTTCACACTAGTGACACTGGTACAATTTGAGCCCTGCGTATGCGTGTGTGCGTGTGGGTGTGTGCGCGTGTGTGTGCGTGTGCGCGTGTGTGTGCGTGTGTTTGCGTGTGCGTGTGTGTGCGTGTGTGCGCATGTGTGTGCGTGTGGGTGCGTGTGTGTGCGTGTGGGTGTGTGCGCATGTGTGTGTGTGTGTGTGCGTGCGTGCGTGTGTGCGTGCGTGCGTGTGTGCGTGCATGCGTGTGTGCGTGCATGCGTGTGTGCGTGCGTGCGTGCGTGCGCGTGCGTGCGCGTGTGTGTGTGTGCATGCGCGTGTGTGTGTGTGCGTGTGGGTGTGTGCATGCATTCTTTGTTGCTGAATGAATGCCCATGTGCACATATGTGCACATTGTGGGCTATTGTGTTGGAGAGTTTACGGGCTGCTTTATGAGCCGTGCAGCTAGTTTACGAGCACATGGCCGTGTGATAGATCATTATCTATACTGGTATGAAAGATCTCCTTGTTTACTATTGTCTGCATGAGTATGCCCTATCACTAGGGGTTTGACAGAATAGTAGACTATCAAAACCCCTAGTAGACACTGTGCATTGTCACATTTATTATTTATTTATCACTTATTGATCAAGGTCAGAACCAGTGGTCAGGTTAATGGACCACTTGTTTTGCTTCCGATACCGAAACTGGAACCTTAATTATCTGCCCATACTTCAATATACTTGCAGATACATATACAGTATACGCACATTCACCGCTAAATGGGTTCAGCTGTGATATGCTTTGCAGATGCGGGTTTTCATGTGCACAGGCAGAGAAAGGGAACAGCTACGCTTTTCTCAAGTTCGCTAGTGATGGCTGTGGTAAACGTTGGATAAACAAATTAGTTTGGTCCATGGTATCATGCTGTATATTCTTGTATATATCTAGAAAATATTAAATGGTTAAAACTGATGACAAACGTGAAGTGACAGTACTACTCAATGTTTTGAGTAATGTTCAGGTGCATACTGCATACCTCACAGTGTGAGGGCTGTGAGAGAAATGCCAGGTCAGCTGGCGTTAGCGCTGGCTGAGGCTGGTGAATATTCAGCCACTAGAAACCCAACACTTGACACCGCTGTTCCCCCCCCCGGCAGCGAGGGCAAACACGGGGACCCTCCCTCTGCCTCACCTCCCTCCTCCTTCTTCCCTCCCTCTCTCCCTCCCTCCCTCCCTCCCTTCTCGTCCGAGCTGCTCACTTAACAGCACTGGGACCACTCTCTCCCAGGTCCTAGCAAAGGCTAACGTTGGCAGGTAGCGCTAGGCTGCACGCAACTCCCCAACAGATTGCATGCGTTCCGCTGCGCGTGAGCAGGTGTGTCACGCAGGCGACTCGACAGGCTTAAAGTAAGAACACACGGGTCATGCATCAGTGCATGGAACACCTCCCTAGCTGAGGAGGGGCGGGGTTCATCCAAAATTGGAGTGTAATTGAGTGTCTGATCTGCTTTGTGCTTTTCCACAAACACTCGGTTCCGTAACGGCAGGGATGGAAACCCTCGAAGCGGAGTCCCCCATCCGCCCTCGTGGAAACATTTAACAAAGCTCTTCTAAAATGTCAATTGCCAGATAATGTGCCCTTCCATCATGCGTGCCCTTGGGTTCCACCATGTGTGCCCCTTTGGGTTCCGCCCGGAGTGCCCTTGCCTACTACCCCTGGGAGAGGTACAGTTTGGGAAGTGCTGTGCTGGCGATTCCTACATTGTTTGTGCTCAATGCGCTCAATGACTTTGTAAAAGCTAAACACATGCGAAGGATAATGTGATCACATGGCTCATTGACAAGAGACGGCACGCACCTCCCACAGCCCTCTACACCAGGGGTTCCCAACCTTTTTTGTGCCACGGACCGGCAGATACATGAAAAAAATCTCGCGGACCGGTTGTCAATTTTCGCGGACCGGTTGTCAAAGTGTGTGTCAACACACACCCCTAACAAAACGGCAGGGCTCGATTTCAGTATAAACGCGCATGTACGCGCAGCGCCCGTAACAAAAACCGGCTCGTTCACGACCGACACGTCACTAGCGCGTAGTCTCTTTAGTAGCGCGTGCAACTGAAAGTCTCTCGTTATGCCGCCGATATATATTTAATCTATATATATATAGATTATACCGCCCATATATACCGCTATATAATCTATATATATAGATTATACTATATATATAATCTCTATATATAGATTATACCACCCGCCGTTCACCTATACTCAAATTAATTGAGTCAAATATGATGATAAACACACAGCTGTTTGGCGGCCCGGCGGTAACACCTCCACGGCCCGGTACCGGTCCGCGGCCCGGCGGTTGGGAACCCCTGCTCTACACCAAACACTGTAAACAGTCGGCGGTGATATACTGTACGCGGTGAGGACACAAGAAAAACAAGGCTGACAATTCACTTCTTCAAAACCAACCGGCAGCATTTCAAAGTAAACAACAGCACACACGCACACAAGATCAGAAAGCCATTTATCGGCTAGAGCGAAGAAGAAAGGGAGAGGAGTTGGAGTCACGGGTCAAGAAAATATTACAGCCATTTTATGGCCAAGATCCCCATGAAAAGCCACTCTTGTCAGAGGCTCTGACTCACATAATCTCTAAGGCAAACTGTTGATCTCTCTCTCTCTCTCTCTCTCTCTCTCTCTCTCATCTCTCTCTCTCTCTCTCTCTCTCTCTCTCTCTCTCTCTCTCTCTCTCTCTCTCTCTCTCTCTCTCTCTCTCTCTCCTCTCTCTCTCTCTCTCTCTCTCTCTCTCTCTCTCTCTCTCTCTCTCTCTCTCTCCTCTCTCTCTCTCTCTCTCTCTCTCTCTCTCTCTCTCTCTCTCTCTCTCTCTCTCTCTCTCTCTCTCTCTCTCTCTCTCTCTCTCTCTCTCTCTCTCTCTCTCTCTCTCTCTGGGAAGGGGTCTGGACGACCAGTGGCCTCCGGGCCATGTGGGAGAATGGAGAAGGGTGGAGGAGAGAGGGGAAGATGTGGTGGAAGATAGATAGAAGGAGGGTGTTTAGGTTAAGGTTTTCTGTTGGACTCCAGCTGGCTGGATTCCTATTATAGTATCATAGTGTTATAGTTGTATAGCCAACAGCCGAGTGATTCTAGCCTGGGTCAAACAGAGGAGAGCTGTTCTTTGTTTTATTGTTATGTTTTTGTATGCCAGATAGCGTCATTTAAACTACCCGTCGAAGGAAGATACTCACTTCTTATGACATTTTTGACATTATTGTGTGTAAAAGCAACAAACAGATGATTGTGTGCATTATGAACACAACACATTATTATACACACTTTCTTGGGGGGGAAACTGGGAGCTATAAAAAAAAGCAACAATTCTCAAAAACTGAGCTACAAAGCTCAGAAGCACACAGCAAAAATAAGAGAAACTCTGTTTGAAACCAAAACCTGGAAGCTGGAATTCCCCCCTGAGCAACAAACCGCTATGATAACATGACACAGGAAACACAGAGCCTCAACACAAAGTCTTCAAAACAATGACTTCAACCCACCCACCCCTAACGGCACCCATATAAATGGCCCATTTCCAGTAGCTTGAATTCAGAATAAAGTCAGCGGCACGCCGCCGAGGAGACCGGTTCTTCAAACGGCCAGAGGGTGTGTTCAAGATATCAACGCCGCGGGCTTTTCTTCGATACGTATATAGCCGCTCTGCGACCCTGTCCTTTTGCTCCGTGCGCTTCTGAAACCCGGTGGCTATAAAAAAAAATAAAAGCGAATTGCTCTTCAGGGTTGGGGTGGGGGGGAATAAAGATTTATGGTAGGAGAGTTGTATTTCTCCCCACACACTGCACACATGCCAGTGTGTGTCCCAGTAGCTGATTGCAGTCAGCGGATAAGGGACTTCATAACTGCGCTCGGCTGCGTTTATAGTCCTGAGTGGCAGCGAGTTCGGGGGGGGGGGGGGGGGGAAGTCTGGAGTGAGTTAGCTCCGACACAAACCGTCAGCCTTCGCTTTTGAGGAGATCTCAAGGCCTCATCTGGAGCTCACCCTCCCCTTGCTTTGGCACTGCCGGCGCGATGCCTCGGCCATTCAAATCTCTTCCTCCCCCACACCGGTTTTAAAACCATTGATTTAAGGCTTGTAATTAGCTTTTTGCCTTGTTTTTTTATTGGGATCCTAATAGTACACAGCCCAGCCTTCAAAAGGCTGGGTGACACTTTAACGCTTTATTGGATTCATTTACATTTATTGGATTATTCTCTGCCTTTGTAGTGTTTTCTGGTGTGTTTGTTCTACAGCAGATCGCAGTAGTATTTGCATATATCTATGTAAGCTACACGCTGATCTCTCTTCTTTCACTAGAGAGATGATGATGATGATGAAAGACCCCGATCTGTGCACACACACATGCACAAACATATACACACACACACACACACACACACACCTCTATCCGTGCCTTGCATGCCAATTATGGTTAGTTAAACAGGAACATCTGCAAACGTTGAAAATAATGTTGTCCTGCAGCAACACACACACACACACACAAACAAAGTCAAACACTACAGTGAACAACACACACACAAACACTACTGTGAACAACACACACACACACACACACACACACAAACACTACTGTGAACAACACACACACACACACACACACACACACACACAAACACTACTGTGAACAACACACACACACACACACACACACACACAAACACTACTGTGAACAACACACACACACACACAAAAACACTACTGTGAACAACACACACACACACACACACACACAAACACTACTGTGAACAACACACACACACACACACAAACACTACTGTGAACAACACACACACACACACACAAA
>JANIIK010000041.1:402500-420000 GCA_027704905.1 Muraenolepis orangiensis | reverse complement strand
TTCACTCGGTGCCACTAGAGTCTTATAACCTTCTGGCAGTACTACTGCCACACCCACGCACACACACACACACACACTAGCAAAACAGGCTCTGTGGTCGCTAAACAAACAATGTTAATCTGCTAATTTAAACTTTCCATCTGCCTTCTGCCAGTCAAGGGTAGTACAGGAGATAAGTAGTTTCTTCAGAGAGAGAGAGAGAGAGAGAGAGAGAGAGAGAGAGAGAGAGAGAGAGAGAGAGAGAGAGAGAGAGAGAGAGAGAGAGAGAGAGAGAGAGAGAGAGAGAGAGACACAGAGAGAGACTAAGTGAGAGAGACGGAGAGAGATCTGACAAACAGCTCATTCCCATACAGAGTGAGACGTGCTGCTCTCCCTGATTGATGTGTACTAGATACCCGCTATAGATAGTGTGGGCGCGGGGGGGATGAATGATCGCTAGGCCTCCAAAACCTGCATGGTATGTAGTTAGCATGGACGGGTGGTGGTGGTGGTGATGGCGGTGGTGGTGGTGGTGGTGGGGTTAAGGTCTCTTGGCACCCAAACAAACAGGAAGCCTGTTAGTCAGCACTAGCAGTAGCGGAGAGAATGAGGGGATATGTCGCTCAGGCTAAGTGAGTAACACAACAACATCCACACCAGCTGTCTCCTCGGCACTAGCCGCGACGCGCAAGAGTAGTCGCACAAACAGAGTTATTTCAATAAAGACATAGTTGACATGTATTGTGTACGGCTTGTGTATATTTGTCATTTGTAGGAGCATGAAAACGCTGCATTTGATCGTTTCGGATTACCAACCAAATTGGAATTGAGTTTTTAGTTTGTCTTCATTATCTCTTTTCTTTTCCATTTCCTGTTGTTAAACAGGAAATCACTGGAGATAATGAGCGAGGCGAGGCCGGGTCTGAAACATAATAATCATATCACTCATGATAGGTCATTACCGAATTATACTTCACCCTGCCCACACCGCAATTTAAATGCTTGTTTTGTCCGTCATAAAATGTGTGAACGAATCCATAAATGACCATGTACACCCCTCAAACACTTTCTCGGCTTTCTTGATGTGTCTTTACATGGCTCAACATTTAAGCATTTCAACTTCAGCCTGTGTGGGCTGTTCAGCTCCTACATATTCACTCATATTCACTCATATTCACTCATATTCACTCATATTCACTCATATTAACTCATATTCACTCATATTCACTCATATTCACTCATATTGCATATCGCCTCACGACACGACGCAACCTTTTGTGTTTTTTCCCTGCCGTGTTTCTTTGTCAATTGACCTGTCTGGTTAGTCTGGTTAAAAATGTTGGTGCGAGGAAGGTACGAGGTGAACGCCGTCGACCGCAAACGTTGATTAAAAGTTGCTTCTGTGCCGTTTTGATTTCCTCCGTCGCGGAGAAATCACAGAGTCTTGTATTCCTCCGTCGCGGAAATGATCTCACGAGGCCCTTTGAGCAATCTTTAAAAAACGGTGTTTCGCAAAAGTGAATGATGGTGCAGGCAGGGCCATTCCCCTCCGCTTGTGAGTGAACTGCTGTGCGCTGCCTTTTGATTGACTGAATGTTAATATGGCAGGCTACCAGGCTCTCGGCCAGTGGAAACCACAACAACTGTCCAGGTTGTCGTGTTCTGCTAGGAGTGCTGCCACTATCATACCATTGTCACGCATATTACATTACACTATCATACACTAGCATACTTTTGCTGGACTTTCTGGACTTATTACAGTTACTGCACTGTTTTACACTGTACTGCACTGTTTTACACTGTACTGCACTGTTTTACACTGTACTGCACTGTATTACACTGTACTGCACTGTATTACACTGTACTGCACTGTATTCATGGTGCTGCTGACGACCACTATTTGAAGACGTCAGTCACACTGTCTAGTTCTACTGTCGCCCAAAGCGCTTGTGTTAAAAATCTTGGTGTCTTGTTTGACCCAACGCTATCTTTTGATCAACGTAATCATGTAAAATGTATAACCAGAACTGCATTTTTTCATTTTAGAAACATTGTTAGAATTAGACCAATGCGGTCTGCCGCAGATGCAGAGACACTCATCCACGCGTTTATATCGTCTAAACTAGATTACTGTAATGCACTGTTCTCTGGGTTACCGAACTCCGCTACGAAAAGCCTCCAGCTCGTGCAGAACGCTGCTGCTAGACTCTTGAAGAGGACCAGAACATTTGACCACATTACTCCAATTCTGTCCTCGCTCCACTGGCTTCCAGTTAATGCCAGGTCTGATTTCAAGGTGCTACTTATAAAATCCTACACGGATTAGCACCATCATACCTGAGGTAGAAGAATTCTGCAGGGAATAGGGCATTCTCCTACCGTGTGCCCTATTTGTGGAACAGTCTGCCACCTGTAATCAGGGAAGCAGACGCTGTTGAAATATTTAAATCTAAACTTAAAACCTACCTTTTTACATGCGTTGGCTGAGGAGTGCCCCTCAGCACTCGTTACAGCTAAATCCACTCCTTAGCCAGCACTAGCATACCCCTGCTGCCGATAGGTACTAGACTAGAGGTTCTCCACATGTTCCATCTCCACCCTACCCCATCTAACCATACCGCAGTCTGCTTCTGTTCTCCAGTGGGCCGCTGTGATCCCCACCTGAAGGATACCAGCCAGCACCACAAACTAATTATATTTTCATTAGACTATTTGTGTATTGTGTGTTCTGTCTTTGTTCATTACTATGTACATTACTATGTACATAGTAATGTACATAGTAATGTACATTACTATGTTCATTACTATGTACATTACTATGTATGTCACTTATGGCACCCATTGCACTCCATTGCACTTGCAATCCCCGGGAACCCCCGACTCTGTGTTCTCAAGATTTCTTCTATAATTAGTTGTTTCTTGCCCTTAGGGCTTGGGTTTGGGGGTGTAAACATGAGGCCTGTGGAGCCCTTTGAGACTAACTGTGATTAAGGGCTATACAAATGGAATGGACTTGACTTGCTGTACCACCGGCACTTTAAAATGCTTTTTCAATTATTTTTGCACAATTCAACACATGTATATATCATCCATCCGTCACTTTATTGTTCTTTGTATTGTTTTTTTTATTGTGAACAGTATAACAGTTATATTATAGTGTTGTATATATTAACTATAGTACATAGTATCGTAAATAGTGTTCAATTGTAGGAAATTCAAACTGCAGCAGGGAATGGCATAAGCATTCCATTGGACTTGTTGCATATGGCAAATAAAAATCTTGAATAAAAATCTTGAACGAGATCCCGAGACGGCGGTGGTTGGGGGGGGGAGCAGTGGAACCGACGACGACGGAGAGAGAGAGAGAGAGAGAGAGAGAGAGAGAGAGAGAGAGACAGAGACAGAGAGAGAGAGAGAGAGACAGCCAAGAGTGTTACCAGGCGATAAACCAGGAAGAGTTGTGAGAGGAGATACGCGGGGTGATAGAGGTCAACTGCAGACCTCCAGACTAAGCGAGAGGTGTGGACAGCGTGGGAACAAATCCTCCTTTCCACTCTCCCGCGGTCACAGGGCGTGAACCCGGTACCGGTACCCGCAGCACGTCTCTCTCTCTCTCTCTCTCTCTCTCTCTCTCTCTCTCTCTCTCTCTCTCTCTCTCTCTCTCTCTCTCTCTCTCTCTCTCTCTCTCTCTCTCTCTCTCTCTCTCTCTCTCTCTCTCTCTCTCTATCTCTCTCGTCTCTCGTCTCATCTCTCTCTCTCCTCTCTCTCTCTCCTCTCCTCTCTCTCTCTCTCTCCTCCTCTCTCCTCTCTCTCTCTCTCCTCTCTCTCTCTCTCTCTCTCTCTCTCTCTCCTCTCTCTCTCTCTCTCTCTCTCTCTCTCTCTCTCTCTCTCTCTCTCGACCCCCTCCCCCTCGACCCCCTCCCCTCGACCCCCTCCCCCAACAGGTTTCTGCTGCATTTTTTGAACAGATGAACAGTTGTGTGTCTCTCAGCGGAGAACAATGGCTGTTGTTGTGGCCACAGGGGTACCGGAATACACATTAGCTCACTTTAGCTCTTTGTCTGCCCAGAGTCCCTGCCGTGTATTTGGTTGCAAGGCCAATAAATAACTGAGTGGACAGTTGTGAGAGCAGGTCACACAGACCAACCCCACCTCCCCACACCCAGGTGTCTCAGTCTTCTTACTTACTACCAGAGACACCTCTGGAACACCTCTCAACGCTCTTCAAGATGGATATATCTATACATAGAACAATATGCACAATATATACTATAGATATGATAGATACTATAAGTATATAGCTATATCGAGTAGATAGACAGAGAGATACAGGAGACAGATACAGACAGACAAATACAGTAGAGATACAGTATAGACAGATAGATAATATAGACAGATAGATAGATTGATAGACAGATTAGAGATAGATAGATAGATAGACAGATTAGAGATAGATAGATAGACAGATTAGAGATAGATAGATAGATAGATAGATAGATAGATAGATAGATAGATAGATAGATAGATAGATAGATAGATAGATAGATAGATAGATAGATAGATAGATAGATAGATAGAAAGAAAGAAAGACCTATAGGATCTATCTATAGATCGATAGATCCTATAGGTATCTATAGATAGATAGAAAAGTATGCACATACTTTTTTTTAAACAAATGTACTGTAAAGATCATAATCTTTTCAGTCTTTAAACCAATCCCCATGTTATTGCTACCACTGCTGGTTATCTCTATGTTTCGGTTGGTATAAATGTGAATGAATTGACGTGCATGTTAACACATTTGGCAGTATATACTGGTGCTACTCCGATGTAGGTTTGCTCGATAGTGATGATCTGTATTTCTGCAGTTCTTTGGAGTCAAGGACTTTTTTCCAATGCCTATTTTCTATAGAGTGCAGGCATCAGCACACAGTATACTGTGTGTGTGAATCCACAGAGGAACACCTTCGGCTACAGCTCACCGCTGTGTTGACTCAACAAGAACACAGCCTGTCTCTGGAGCTAGCTGGTGTCCTTCAGTCAGAGAGGGCCTTTACTTTAGAGCACTGTGACCTTATCGGTTGCGCAATTTGGAATGCTGCGAGCCTGACCGTCACGATGTTGCTCGGGCCTATTGCTAGGGATACAAAAGGACTCACAGGGACACAGCTAGGTCTCAGTTTGTTCAGTATTTTCTTGACATGTTGTTGTTGACACCATTTTTTCCCTTTGTGATACCGATTCCGATACCTGAATTTGCATTTCATTAAAAAGCCGAATACTATGCCAGCCCATGTCCCATGTATTTAGTCAAATACAGTAAATGGATACAAACATGAATATACATGAATTGTATGCAATATAATGAATAATATATAGCCTACACACACCACAACCGTAAGATGTGTATGTTTCTTTGTTTCCTATATATATATATATATATATATATATATATATTCCTCGTGTGCCTATTATATAAAGGTTACTTTAAGGGTTCTTTCTGGTTTGTGGGCTATATCCGTGCTGCGTTTTATGCAAGTTATTGACACCTATCCATATGCACAGGCAGAGAACAGGAAGCAACAACTGTGGTTACCGTCACTAAACTCAACAACAATTAACAATTATGAGTTAAACAGTTCCATGGTCATAACTGGATTGTGTGTGTGTGTGTATAAAATAAATAACATTTACTCGGTGTGAATGTTTCTGAAAATGGATAGATCGCCCACGCACACACACACGTGTATTTGCACGCCGGTTATTATGCACGGCTTATAATAACAAATGATATGTGTATAATGTAGTGTATCACACATTCAAAAGTCAGTGTTCAAGTGACAATTAATTGTATTATCTCTCTAATATATAATGTGTTCCTCAAATAAAACAGTAACACTGCTTAAACTACGATAACAGCGCTCCATTATGCCCTTGAATACATGCCATTCAAAGCATTGCATTCATGTGTCTTTTTGTAATTATTATGATGGACCATAAAAAGCACTGTTATCCTAATAACATATTTGCTTCGTGCAAATTGTGCTGTGCAAATTTAGAAAAGAAAATAATAGAACATCTTTCAGACATAATACAATAAAGCTTTGCAGTGCTGTGGCTACAATTATGCATTTGTGAAGCACAAGTGATAGTACAAAATGAGCTTTTAGCCAATTCACACTATTTGGTTTTGCACTTATCCGTGTTTCACTTATCCGTGTTTCACTTATCCGTGTTGCACTTATCCGTGTTTCACTTATCCGTGTTGCACTTATCCGTGTTTCACTTATCCGTGTTTCACTTATCCGTGTTGCACTTATCCGTGTTTCACTTATCCGTGTTTCACTTATCCGTGTTGCACTTATCCGTGTTGCACTTATCCGTGTTGCACTTATCCGTGTTGCACTTATCCGTGTTTCACTTATCCGTGTTGCACTTATCCGTGTTTCACTTATCCGTGTTGCACTTATCCGTGTTGCACTTATCCGTGTTGCACTTATCCGTGTTGCACTTATCCGTGTTGCACTTATCCGTGTTGCACTTATCCGTGTTGCACTTATCCGTGTTGCATTGCGGTTGACATTTGCTGATGATATAACAAGCCATTTCATTTATTTTTGCATATCAATTTGAACAGCAGAGCCACACAGACTAGAAGGCTACTGTAAATATAAACTAAATAATGCATTGAGCTGCTTCTCGCTGAACTCTCACTCTCACTCTCGCCATATTTTGTACCTTTTAGTGCTCTCATTAAATCTGTTCTCGTTCCTGCTGCTACAATCCACAGTTCAGATGAATAGCCTCTAACAGCCCAAACTCTAACTAGGTTAGGCCAATAATAAAATCAATAAGTCTGACTGTTAATGGAAGAACGAGAATGTAATGGGTGTTTCACCTGGAAAAATAATAACTGTCTGGACTTGTAATGAACAAGCCGACCTCTGTGTGGCCTAGCAAAAATGGTACAACAAAAGGAATTGAAGTAGGTAGAAATTGTTCAAAAGCGTTTCTCAAAAGGGTTCCCTTCAGAGTAAGCACAAGCTCTGATGAATGTTCTGTCTGGCACAGTGGCTGGTTATACTGAATCATTAACGCCGACTTAACCAAAGCACATTAATTGGTTGAAAGTTTAAAAAAAAAGTTTAGTGTATTATATATATATATATACTGTATATATCAAATCAAAAATAGAATGGATGTTGGACTTCTCAGTGATTACAAAGGAAAGCTATTGCCAATTTGTTTTAAATGAAAACGTCCCTGATTACAATAATATAAACCAATTGTATCACATGTGAATAATTCCTAAGTTATTGACAATAGAAAAATTAAAATCCTCCGAATATCAAATATTCAACATGAAAGCAGCTTTACTGCGGTACTGTTTCTCGCTTTGATATGTTAAAAGACAGTTTAGGGATGTTGGAACTAGGTTCTGTACATATGGAGGGAGGGGGTGGGGGAGGTTTAGACGACTAAACCTCCAATCCTTATCACTTCATCCTGGAGCCCCACCCTGTTGGACAGTGCTGTCCGACGTAGCCAGCGCTGATTAGACTTGATCAGCCCGACCCGAGGCTTTCATTTAAAACCATTTGAGAAGTATACAGCTATTAAGGTTTTGACGTTCATAAAGCCTCTTTATTATTGTGACAATAGAAATTGCTCATGCTCTTGGAGGCTTGTTAGGAAGGAAATTTGCAGTTTGGATTTCTGGCTAAATTAATGTAATGTAATGTAATTAGGAAAATCCTTTCAAGATACAAATGTGTGTAGCCTACTCAAAACGAGGGACCACTTCTGAATGAAGGGCATGCAATTCCACAGTCTTATACATACAAAATAAATTGAACATGAGAAGAACAATTGAACATGAGAAAGAACGAAAATAGGTGAAAATAGAATAATAAGTACCACCTGGGCATGGAACCTTGCACATTTGGGCACTTTTCTGTACTAAGACTTTTTACTTAACGATGTTTTAGCCTTTTGCTTTCTACTATGTATCTATGTATACCTTTGTTACAACTAGTCTATTATCTACCAAGCATTTAGCCTGCGCTGCCTGTCCGGACAGGATATATATGTAACTCAAACCCAGTACTGCACTGGCACTGTACCACTAGTGTGTGTTGGACAGCAGTCAATTCAGTCAACAAAAAACAAATGTAGGCTTAGAGAGCGGCCTGTAACCGCTTTTTGGAAGGTAGAAACTAAAGTAAGTTTTACTGAATCAGGGATTCATAACGTTTTAA
Organism: Muraenolepis orangiensis; assembly: GCA_027704905.1. Lineage (NCBI taxonomy): Eukaryota > Metazoa > Chordata > Actinopteri > Gadiformes > Muraenolepididae > Muraenolepis > Muraenolepis orangiensis. Next base: position 411,763 of record JANIIK010000041.1, on the reverse strand, counting down.
TGAATTTCCTGACTGATACATGTTACATATGGATCAGTTGTGGGGTCCCACCAACCAGTGAATTGTTACGGCTCTAATATATATATACACATGCATTACAGTACTAAAATGGGGAACTACTGTGTACAAAGCAGCATTCTCCCCCAGACAACCCCCCCCCCCCTCCACACACACCCCCCTCTCGGAGCGCCTTTGAGTAGCCTGTCAGCGTGTGTGTGCTGCCCCGCTCCTCTCCTGACCCCGCGTTCTCCTCCCTGTGCATTATTGTGCAAATTGAAATGGTAAAGCGAGTCATTCAGACGCATGCAGCGCCGCCTCGGCTCTAGTCTCTTCATGCTATAGTCTCTCTCTCTCTCTCTCTCCTCTCTCTCTCTCTCTCTTCTCTCTCCCCCCCCCCCCCCCCTGTTTTGGCAGGTGGAAGATCAGGGGGAAATATGATTATCTAACAGGGGAATTGTTCCATCAACACCTGGAGCTGATCAAATGAAAATAGGTGTGTGTGTGTGTGTGTGTGTGTGTAGAGGGGGGAGGGGGGAGCGGAGGGGTTAAGTAGCACGCAGCGGCCTAGCTCGGCTGTCAGGAAGCAATTAAGCAGAAAACTGGAATATGAGGCCACTCATTTCTCTCCTCTTTCTCTTAGCCTCTCTCTCTCTCTCCCTCCCTCCCTTCCACCCTCCCTCTCTCCCTCTCTTTCTCACACCTTGTCCCTGTGCTCCCTGGTTGTGCGACCTGCAGCTCATTACCAGAATCAATGAGAGGCGAGACTCAGGCTTTAAGGGTGACCGAGGGGAGGGAGGGAACAGGGGAGGGAATTTATTTACACTAAATGTTTAATTACCTCCAAACAACCAAAGTGTTTGTCCCAGGTGACGGGGCCCTGCCTGAAGTCCACACAGGGGAACCAGGGCGGCAAGACCGGACTTGCTCACCCTGTCTCCAACACTGAGTCCTCTGTGATATCAGAAGGAAAGGTACACCATGCACCTAATGGGTGATATTACTATTTAGTCATTTGGCAGATGCTGCTTATCTAAATCAGTTTACAAGGACACGTCGTGCAGCAGATGGGGAAATGTTGAGTGCAATAATGTTCCAATTAAAATGATTCTTAAACTTTTAAGTTGAAAAACAACTATTTTTGGAGGATTATGGAGACTTAAGTGATGTTCTTTCTGAAGTTGTACACACAAAAACAAACTCAAGCTGAAAGCAGGGTCTGAGTCTCTGAGAGCTTTAGTTTAAGACACCTGGGGGCGTGTTCAGCATCCAACAAAAGGTAGCAAAACGTTTATTTTAAACTCCCCTGTTGCGTTGCAACCATGGCAGCTGCGAAGGCCAGTTGCAAGTTATTTTTCTAAATCATTTTTGGAGACTGATGAAATCGGTTTCAATACGTGTTTAATACTACCATAACCCATGCAATACATGAATAACTATTAGCTTATTCTACTAATAAACTTTACTGCAAAATACTATTACTCTTCAAATGTCTTCAATGGTTGCACACAGCAAGGCAGTGAGTCAAAGGACTTTAGTTGGATCCATTGTGCGCACTGCACACTTTTAATACAGTGGGGTTCGGGTGGCTGCTGACTCTGATTGGGTAACACCCCTGACACACCCCCACCACACGAGAGGGAAGGTATACCTCAAAGCAAAGGCGTTCCAACATGGAAATGGTGATAAAAACGGTGCACACCGTATACAGATGGAACGTCTGCACGGTTGTTTCACGGTTGCTCAGATATTGATTGTGTGCTTTGCTGGTTCCGAGTCTCGCCTGTCAGTCTCAGCTCCAAGTCTCCCCGGATAAATATGTGTGTGTGTGTGTGTGTGTGTGTGTGTGTGTGTGTGTGTGTGTGTGTGTGTGTGTGTGTGTGTGTGTGTGTGTGTGTTAAATGAGTAATGTGAAGGCATTCATCTCTACGGCTGTCAATATGCATTGAAATGTGTTACGTTCTTGACTGTAAATCTTACAGTTGCACGTATATTTATATGCGGCATATGCACATATGTACCAAAAGGCCTAAACATTGAGTAATACAGTTGAGCTGTGAGTCCACACGGTGTAGAAGTACAACAGTCTCTTGGTAGCTGTAACAGCCCACATCTCTACTAAACCAACCGACCTTGGATAAAAACCTGCGTGTGTTTGCCTTCTATGTGCGTGCTACACTGTGTGCGTGCGTGCGTGCATATTGTGAACGTGGGTGTGTGTGGTGTGCTGTCCATGTGTGATTCGTCCGGGATGAAAAGCTATCCTCTCTTGGTATGAGCATTGTCCAGTCGCTTTCTGCGGCGATTGCGTATTCGCTTCTCCGCCTTTGATCTCTGGCTGAGCCTGAATGAGTGCTTGTGTCCAGCTGACCAAGCCTCAGAAGGAAGAAGGGATGAAGTAGAGATAGAGAGAGACACACACACAAACCCCCACACACACACACAGATAAAAGCAAGGATGACAGTGGGGAACGAGAGATGGTGAGAGAAGAATGGACAGAGACAAGGAGACAAGGAGAAACGGAGAGAGAGAGACAGAGAGATAGCGAGAGAGAGAGAGAGAGTGTGTGAAGAAGTGTGTGTGACACAGGTCTCCGCTAACTCTCTCCAGTCTACAGGTTATACGCCACACCACGGTGACATTATCGATTCCTATGTTCTCCGGTTCCGCCATGTCCAATATCATATTCCTCCCCCCTCTCCCCTGACACTCCTCGACCCACTTCCTACTTCCTCCGGCACCAGCGTGGGGGGGGGGGGGGGGTGGGGGGGCGGGGGGGGAAACACCAACCCTGTTTCCCTGGAGTTACAATTTTCTCCTTCCATCGCCATTGGAACTGACTGTCGTCAACACGCAGCTGTCATAGCATCTCCCCAGTCGGAATAAATCTCGCTCCGATTGTTGCCGAGCCGCAACACACACACATACACACACACTCACAAACACTCACTCACACATCTGATATTCGCTAACCTGTCACGCGGCCGCCCACGGCCCAGAGAGTTATAAATACCGGACAGTGACGCGCACGGCGCCTCCACCAGACTAATTCCTTTGCATCGATTCTGATCGGAGCATCCATGGCGGTGAAAGAAACATCACGTGTCACTCAGAGGGGGGGGGGGGGGGGGGGTGTTTCCTCCTCGACCTCGTTCACCCACTCGTCTCCTTCACCCATCCCCGTGGGGGGTTACATCCCTCGTGTCCACAGCCCCCAAAGCCTGGAGGCATCCTTGAGCAGGAAACCAACCTGCCCCTCAAAGCCTGGAGGCATCCTTGAGCAGGAAACCAACCTGCCCCTCAAAGCCTGGAGGCATCCTCGAGCAGGAAACCAACCTGCCCCTCAAAGCCTGGAGGCATCCTCGAGCAGGAAACCAACCTGCCCCTCAAAGCCTGGAGGCATCCTCGAGCAGGAAACCAACCTGCCCCTCAAAGCCTGGAGGCATCCTCGAGCAGGAAACCAACCTGCCCCTCAAAGCCTGGAGGCATCCTCGAGCAGGAAACCAACCTGCCCCTCAAAGCCTGGAGGCATCCTCGAGCAGGAAACCAACCTGCCCCTCAAAGCCTGGAGGCATCCTCGAGCAGGAAACCAACCTGCTCCTATTCACCGCGTGATGCTTTGGAGAAACAAGGTGTCTTGCTAAGTGACTAGATAGTCAATAGGGTTAGGCCACCATTATTAATAACACGGTGACTGGGTTATGATTACCATAGTTTCTACCTGCTTTCTTTGGACATATCCTGAATGCATATGAATAATGAATAACCCCTATCCCATAATAACCTAATAAGGCACTAAGCAGTGTGTGTGTGTGTGTGTGTGTGTGTGTGTGTGTGTGTGTGTGTGTGTGTGTGTGTGTGTGTGTGTGTGTGGTGTGGTGGGTGGGTGGGTGGGTGGGTGGGTGGGTGGGGGGGGTAAGTCTCTCAGGGTACACTGCCACCATATCTCATTTCAGGCCAGGGAAGCACAAGTGTCGCGCAATTACTGTCAGTGTCGCTTTGGCCCATAAAGACTATTCCCATCAGAGTCGTCAAGTCGCGGAAGCCAGTGTGGCTAGCCGGGGCGCATGTTGACAACGGTTAGCTCCTAATTGCTTTCACACTGAAGTGCGACTTATGAGTAGAGCGCAGCATTAGCAGAGCGTGCACGGGGAAGGGCAGCGCTGGTCAGGTAGCCGAGGAGATGCAACCCATCTGCTTTTAATTTAGCTCGGGCTAGCTCGGTCCAGCTCGGGGCTAGCTCGGTCCAGCTCGGGCTAGCTCGTCCAGCTCGGGGCTAGCTCGGTCCAGCTCGGGGCTAGCTCGGTCCAGCTCGGGGCTAGCTCGGTCCAGCTCGGGGCCAGCTCGGGGCCAGCTCGGGGCTAGCTCGGGGCTAGCTCCCGTTGACGTTGAATCAAGATCAAGCGTGCGCTCCGCGTCTTTGATGGCCCCGCTGTGTTACTTTGTGTGTATGGTGTATTTTGGACTTTTTTTGTAGTACGTTGTTTTGTGTTTACGGGCAAGTAATACACATACACTTTGTAAGGCTAGCCTTGAGATTGTTGAAACGAAGTGGAAGAGAAAACCCCAAAAAAACAACCAAACAAATAGCTACACTGTCAACAGACGTTTGTGTAAAAGGAATCCACAGAACACCAGAGAGCCGACTCCCACACGCCGCCGCCGCCGCCGCCGCCGCGAAGAAGAAGAAGACGAAGACGAAAAGAAAAAAAGTACAGTGTCAAAAAGGATTGACTTGCGAGATACCGGGCGAGAAGAGTTATTGTGAGCAGGCTCTTCAGCGCTCTCTGTGTGTGTGAGAGAGAGAGAGAGAGAGAGAGAGAGAGAGAGAGAGAGAGAGAGAGAGAGAGAGAGAGAGAGAGAGAGAGAGAGAGAGAGAGAGAGAGAGAGAGAGAGAGAGAAAGAGAGAGAGAGAGAGGGAGAGAGAGAGAGAGAGAGGGGGGGAGAGGGGGAGAGGCGGTGCAAAGCTAAAGCGACAACGGGGAGAAGATTCGAAAGGCAGCCACCTCGCAACCCTAATCGCAGAACAACCATCCCCCACCCCTCCCCACCCCCTGCCACACACACACACACACACACACACAGTGAAAACATTCACACAGGAAGGCCGCGCACGGCACACAAAAAGCCAAGCAGGAAATGGATTTGTTGGCCTGCTGCCAGTCAGCCCACCACATGCCTATCCCTCGCGTGTCGTTGTGGCATTCTTTCAACAACAAAACAACAACATTACAATAAGATACCATGACATACGATGACCGGGATCGAGAGATGAGAGGAGACGTCTGGAGACGTCTAAGGGCTGTCTTTACACACAATGCTTGCTGTGAGAGAGCTGCTCCTCCCCCTCTGAGACCATCACCAGCAGACGGTTGGTTATTCGTGGCGGCAGTGTGTTTCCTGGAATACAGGATACGACGTGACTGCCTGTGCTTTTCCCTCACCGACCGCAGGACCGACCGCGGGGGGTAGGTAAAGCGCATGAAACAGACCAAGAAAAAGGCCCCTGTTGTTTCTGTAGGCCTGGTGAATTCAACAGTGAATGATACTGTGATTATTTAGACGTCAAGGGGAGCAGGACTGCCAGGGGTTTGACTCCCACAGGAGGGGGGGGGGGGGTGCACACATGCCAAGAACCAATGGACTCAAAGGAGCATCTACCACATGGCTTATATAGGGCTTTTACAACATAATGCATCATGGGAATTTTTTGGTAGGCGACGTTCCATTTTGGGAGCCAAGAGAGAGAGTTGTAGTTCTTGGGCAAAGCGATAACATTCAAAATCAACTTGAAAATCAAATTCCTATAGTTACAAACTTAAAAGATAAGTATAAGTATATTTGTGTGCATGTGCCTACTCTGGATCTACTTGGTGACAGAGAGTGTCTGTGTGTGTGGTTGGTTTGACAGTTAAGAGAGCATTTGGAGTCTGGGGACATCCCACTGGCATTAGGACACCTCTCTCTCTCTCTCTCTCTCTCTCTCTCTCTCTCTCTCTCATCTCTCTCTCTCTCTCTCTCCTCTCTCTCTCTCTCTCTCTCTCTCTCTCTCCTCTCTCTCTCTCTCTCTCTCTCTCTCTCTCTCTCTCTCTCTCTCTCTCTCTCTCTCTCTCTCTCCTCTCTCTCTCTCTCTCTCTCTCTCTCTCTCTCTCTCTCTCTCTCTCTCTCTCTCTCTTAGCCAATGAGCTGGGGGGCCTGGGGGAGCCTTGTTAATTAAACCAGGAGTTGTTTGCCTGTGTGAGAGGCACAGGACCATCGCGGTAAGGGAGAGGAAAGCAAGCGAGGAGGACAAGATCAACCTCCTCAACCTTGTTCTAAAAACCAACATGTGGCTCGCTGAGCCACTCAGACGTCTTGAAGCCAAGAGCAGGCAACGGCTCTCCTCTCCTCCTCCTCCTCTGTGTCCATAACATCTCCCAATGCCTATTACCCTGCCTGGTGTCCCTGCCTGCCTATTGTTCCTGAGAGGGGAATAAAGGGTTTCTGACCGGCCATCATCGCTTAACAGAACCGATTTCCCCTAAGTATCCGCAGCCGCTGGGCGCTGAGGCGCCGGACAGCAAAAGTGCGATGACAATGTGAACTGTTCATATCAGGGAGAGAGAGATTGTGCAGAAGAGGGATTTCTCGTTTGCGGGATTCGGGCGCGATGGCCATTCATTCAGAGAGGGAAAACATTTTGAAACTAAAGCTCTTTTCTGTTGCTGTGCACTTGGATTTCAGACTCCCAGTGGTCGAGCTGGGGAGAATCCTCCGAGGGGACGGGGAAGCCATTCAGCAACTCTTAACAGAAAGGGTTTGGATGTCCCCCTCAGCGCGGCGGCCTAGTCGGCTAGCTGTCATACTTGAATCGCTACACTTCTAAGGCCCAGCGTGTCTCGCTGCATCCGAAACACAGACTGAACGAACCAAAAGCCAGAAATCTATTTATTTATCAAATCTATATGCAAGATCGGTGGGAAGGCGATGCGGTCTGGACACTTTATTATTGATACAAATACCCCGTAGCCCAAAATGCTTTGCATTTTGTATCCTTGCTCCATGCTCTTGCTATTGTGTTATGTCAACTTAATCAAAATCCACATTAGAGAGGATAGGGAAACTTATCGTGCGGAACATAGAAAAAAAAGGAACTCAATCAGTAAAACGGTGTCAGAGCAGATGAAAGATTACAGATTAACGCAGAGGGGTGGGAATCTACCACACCAGAGTCAGAGCAAATCAAATATCACACTGCTGCTATGACGAATAGACTTCACGCCTCACATCATCAACTTATCATACCGACAAAGACTATTTTTGAAGTTTGAGGGAAATTCCTGAAGAGGTTACGGCGCATTCTGCGTGAACTGCACAGAAATCTAGTCAAAGCAAGTTTGAAAATGATTGCGCGTGAATCACCAGATATGGAGACACAAGGCAGAGACACATGGCGGAGCCCATCAACGCAAGGACGTGGATATCAACAGCGGCAAACTAGCGTGTTTGGAGTCAACGTGCATTCCAAGGGGAACCCCTGCCAACCTGAGGCAATGGAGAACCAACAGGGGCTGTGACAGAACACTGAGCAAAGCTCCACACACACACAACGGGGAACCACCGGAGTAGAGAGAGGATAGACGGCGAGAGGCCAGAGACAGACAGGCTGAGATAGCGGATGTGAGGCTATAAGGGAGCTCGGAGAACGGACGGCAAAGTAAACCGTCCGAATCACTAGACAGGAAATAATAAATAACAAAACACCCACCACCACACCAAATGTTCAATCTATTTCTAAAGGTGCCATTAGCAGATGCATTTCGCGAGCCATTAGAATCGCGGCAGTCCGGTAATGAGTCAGCGTCGGTAATACCAACGAATAAACTGCTTGAATACACATTCCGCGGTCCAGCCGCATGTAAACACTTCGGTCGGGAGATTGATGTCATGGGAGCGTGGAAGGGCACCGCTAGCAGGACGGTGCTAATGAGGGCCATTGCCCCCGGCTGCGCGACCCACGCCGCCAACAACACTGCGTCGGGCCGGTCCTCGCTTGACAAGACGACGACAACGACAGGTCAAGGTGACCCCGCCCCCCCCCCCCAGCCCTCGCCGGGAGCAGGCGGCTAACCCGCTAACGGCCACCGCTTGTTTCATCCCCGAGGTTAATGAGGATGACAGTCCTCGGAGGTAATTGATAAGTAATGAGCTTTTAGAAGGCGATGGGCACACTCCACTATGACACACGCGGTTAGGTAAAAGCAATAGTAATTACCGATATGCTTTAAATATACGATCCAAGCACTTTGGTTCCTCCCGCTGCCGGCCTTGTCAGTTAATAAACGGCGCCTGGCTGATTTCAAATAATTACAAAAGGGAGGGACAGACGGAGACATCTCACCCATTGAAAAGAGGGGTCACGGCGGCAGGATGTTTAACAATAGCAGCTGTTAACACGCTCAGCGTGTCTTTAATAAAACGGTATCACTTACGGAATAAGGACATCGCGTCAAGATTAGTACCGCTTCGGACGCGCAGCCGAACCATGAAAAGCCATCGCCCATAACATCACCAGCGGGCCGACCAAATATGCAAGACGTGCCCTTGCCTCAGAGGAGCTGAGTGCGAGGTCGTATTGTTTTACACACACACACACACACAGGGCTGTATCACGGCTCATTTGTTTGCCTTCGAGAAGGTACGTTTTCCAGGTGGAGCACAGCACTGCTTTTATTTCAGTAGCAACCAGGCCAGAAACGCAGCACTACTGTTGAGGAGAGGCTGCAATAAAACAAGCAAGTCAATCATTTAGGCAACTGTAGGCCCTATCAGGTACCAATAGAGATTGTTCTGTGTGCTGGTGGGGGGGGGGGGGCGGAATCTGTGAATTGTAGTTCATGTTTATTGACATCTTCTTTGACGTTGTTTGTATTTGTGTTTTCCATTCATAGTTATTATAACCAATGACCAGATTTATAGTGGCGTTTATTGTTGCAGTGTTGTGTCTCGTAGCGCATCAATAAGTCCCACTCAATGTCATTCTTTAACAACACGATTTCGCCCGACAGAGAAGTATATTGCTTCCAGAACGCTTCTCTCAACTCTCTTCAATTCTTTCTCTTCAAGAAAAACAAAACAAAACGATTTTGGCATCATCCTGGCAAAACGCACCGAGGGCCGAGTGTGCGGACTGATATCAATACAGGCATCAGCTTACTCCAGTAAAGTAAGTAAATATTGGTATAGTGGACGACACAAAAACTACTCTGCACTAAAAGGGCCAAAC
>JANIIK010000041.1:382500-395000 GCA_027704905.1 Muraenolepis orangiensis | reverse complement strand
CTAAAATAGTTGGTATTACGGTATGTTACAAACGGAGTATGTTACAAAAAGGAATGTGTGGGCTCTTCAGATATTAGTTTCAGATCCATTTGTTTATACATTTTTAAACAAGGATTTATCTGTCACTCAAGACGTTCAAGTGTGTGTCTCTGGGTTGTGGCTGGCGGCAGTGTGGCAGGTTTTTTCCGGAGCCAAATGCCATAATGGTTGTTATTGATCCCTCGGTGTCCTGTGGCTGTATAGAAGCAGAAGGGAAACCCGTGCTCTCGCCTCTCCCCCTCCTCGCCCAAATCACATCAACAGTTGTTATGACAGAGTGTCTCTTCATAAAAAAGGACCCCAAAAGGCTGGTCAATAACTCTCCAGAGGGCCTGGGGTTGGAGTTTCTGTCCGTCTGTACAGCTGCGCGATCCCGTTTAATAGTCCCCCCACCTGCGATGGTTAGACTGACAATGTGCTCTCTATCAGACTGAGGTGTAGAAGGGAGGTGTAAATGTATCCCCAATGTCTGCCGTTATAGCACGGGATGTGCTACTGATGAGCCGTTAGAAAAGAGGCATGTCAAAATGCGTCCTTTAAAAGCATGTATCTGAATTCACAGCAACAAGTCACTTTCTTGCTAAATAACTCAAAACAGTAGAAGTGAATGTATCAGCTGTAATGGGGCTCGAATAGACGTCTTGGCAGCACTGATAGTCTCGTGTTTTAAAGTGTATTACTCCACACTAGGCTTCTGGGGAAAGACGTCCTCTCTGACCGGATCGCTATCAAACAAGATGGCAGCTGCTTCCCTGCGCAGCTCGCTGCAACGGAGGGCCTCAGAGATGAAATCTTTGCATCATCTCAGAAGTGGCGCAGCGGCGGGCTAAGCGTCTTGCGGGCTAAGCGTCTTCCCGTGCCCCGTACTCAATCTACCCATCGCACTGTAAAAAAAACCGAACAGACCCTTGTTATCCTGCTGTTTATTTCTTTAAGCTGCTGTGAATATGCCTTTTGAGCCGTCGAAAATAGCGTATACAATTAGGGCCCGTCAGACACGTAACCCACTGTGACTGATTGGCTTAACGAGCGCATTAGCAATTGCAGAGAAAACGTCGCCGTTGCGAGTCTTACTGTACGGCGCAAAGTCGCAAATTGGAACGCACGCTACTTGTTTACATTTTGTACACTCACACAATTTTGTACACTCACACACACACACAGATTAACAGGGATGTGAGCCGTGCCTTTACACAATTCCTCTTCACTCTGGCATTCTGTCACACTTCAATTAGCGCCTGTGTCACCAGATTCCCCCTCACACACACACATACATACACACACACACACACGCACACACACATACATACACACACACACACACAAACACAATAACCATGCACTTTTCTCTGTCGGTTGCCGTGAATCTCCGCAGCACTGAGTGACTGGTGGTAAGTGTTCACAAGAGGCAGCAGGTTTCCCCGCCTCTCTCTCTCTCTCTCTCTCTCTCTCTCTCTCTCTCTCTCTCTCTCTCGCTCTCTCTCTCTCTCTCTCTCACGGGTCGTGTCAGAGGCGGCCGCATTAGCGGCGGTGATGTTTGTTTAATGGCACTCAACAGGTTGACACATGGTGACACAATGTGACGGGAGCCTCTCCTCTCCCACTGCCTTGTTAAGAGCACATGAATAAGTGACAGAGGGACACAGAGAGAGAGAGAGAGAGAGAGAGAGAGAGAGAGAGAGAGAGAGAGAGAGAGAGAGAGAGAGAGAGAGAGAGAGAGAGAGAGAGAGAGAGAGAGAGAGAGAGAGAGAGAGAGAGAATATATTCTCACAGCTTTTTATTTTTTTTGTCTCTTTCTTTTTCTTTGACTCCTATCGACTCCTATCGACCGGCATAATGAGCAGCGCAGTGTTAACAGGGAGATTAAACATGTCAGGCACCAGCGGTGGCCAGTGGCCCAGGCGCCGCTGAATGCGACCAGTGTTTTCTCTCTCTGTAACAAGGGGGGGGCACAACAGCAGCACAGATGAGCCCATTCTAGCCACATGACCTGAGGAGGGGGGAGGGGGGAGGGCGAGGGGGGGTGACGAGGACTGGCCAGTTGACACACAGAATGACACGGTCGCTAAGTGGCTCCATCATGTGAGCTTACGATAAGCAAGAGCGTCACATACCCCCTCATCGGGGACGCGGTCGTCCGCCCGTGTAAAAGAGGAATTGGAAGTGAGGCCGAGGCGATGCTGGGCCGGGGCGAGGTTAACACTTTGTTTTTCCTGTTTTTCATTTTAATATTTTATCGAAGAAAACCCATCCGAGCGGGTGGACGGACCTTTCGGAAGGGGAAGTGGCCGGTCTACAGTGTGGATTTTCAAACTTTAGAGAATGTTTTTTTTTTTTCCAGTTTGCTACTGCTGTCCCAGTTTGTGTTCACAGATCCCTGCCTCCAGATCCCTGCCTCCAGATCCCTGCCTCCAGATCCCTGCCTCCAGCAACCTCACTGGGGAAAATGCCATCAGATTGGTGAGACTACACACCACCCAACAATGGGAATTATATTCATATGACAGTATTCTCTCCTCTGTAGTCACTTAGGAGACACCTTTATCGAACGCAAACATGGAACGCAGGGCATTCAAGAGCAGGTTGGGGTGAGACAGTGTACACAGCGACAGGTCGTTGAGGACTATAGAGGTAGAGACAATGAACACAGCATGTTTCTCCAAAATGCCCGGTAGACCGAGGACACCGGGGATCAAACCAGGAACCTTCTAGGCTAGGAGTCTAGGTGTCTGGTAGGGTTCTACCAGACACCAGGCTGCCTTTTCTCCTGCTGTCTCTTCTTTCTCGTGTCTCCAAACTGGACATGAATGGATGAATTGAACGGACTCCTCCCATCTCACTCCCGACAGCCGGCTGTCTTCTGGCGGCGGCGGTGATGATATGCGGACCCGGCCAGACGTCATATATCAAACTTCCTCGTTAATCAGGGGCAAAACAAAGAGCCCCTCGGAGGACGGCCCAGTGGATCCTCTGAGCCGCGTTGATAGGCTCGGACACAATTACGCTCACACAGGCAGGCGCAGGCTGAGGCCGCCACGCCAACCAGGGGCGTGCAGATCACCGACAAAGTGCTGGGAGAAGAATGGAAAATCAACAGGGGGGGGGGGGAGATTGAAAGTTAAAAGGCTGTAAAATGAGTCTGTGTCTTCAAACAGTGTGAGTGAGAGCGCCAGAGAGAGAGAAGCACATTATACCATGGTTCTTATCACGCTCCCCTGGCTTTCACAAGGCACTTGATTAGCAAACACAACCCCCCCCCCCCCCCCTGAGATAACCCCCCCCCCCCACCCCAAGACACCGAGTGGATTAACAGACAAAAGGGCCCTGAAGGTTTTGTGTTAATGTTCTCTTTGAAGCGTGGATGTCTAGTCATGTCAAGCTCGACGTAGCCTTGCATGGATGCCTATTATGCACTGTGTATATTCCATTGTGTGTGTGTGTGTGTGTGTGTGTGTCCTTGTCATTTCTGTCGTCCATGCCTCAGTTGCGTCATAACATTAACATGCCATGGATGTTTATCTCTAGTCATTCACTATAGGCAGCGTGAATGTATAGTCGTGTGTGCTTTCGGGGGTTAACATCGACCTTCACGCGTAAATCAGTGGAGATCACAGATGTTTTCAAAGTAAAAGAGATACAGTACGACTGCTGCTTCAGAACGTTCAGTTAATGAGAACGATAAATAAAGACGCGGAGAGCAGCTTAGCGTACATCTTTCAAAAAAGCTAAACGTTGTCTCTTTCACCCATGGCAACCGCTGCGGTGAATATAATTCACGACTTCTCGGATCATAAGTTATTCACCAGCTACGTGATTAATTATGTAAGGCTGAAATGTAATATGTCTGATTATGTGCGACAGTAGGTCTTCATCATCGCAGGGGGAAGGAAGTTGTATCTACCAGCAGCATTATGCTAAGTGGCTTCCTCCTTCCTTATAAATAGATACTGACATATGTGTGCAACCCTGGCCACCCCATTCATCTTACTGGCTGCTGCGCTAGTAGGTCAAAAAGAAGAAGTGAAGACGTATGCCAAAAACACACATCCGATAATCGTCCCCTCAGTCTTTTAAAAGATGTGTTCTTGTTTTTTGGTGTGCATAGTTTTTGGACTTAACTGGAATACATTTGGTGTTGATTTGGACAACAGCGAATGAGCAAGCTAGAGAGAGAGAGCTAGTGAGAGAGAGAGCTAGAGAGAGAGAGAGGGAAAGTCTAAATCATATTGGTAATATGGTCACAAGCACCAGTTCTCACTCTGTGCGTTTCAGGGACTTGAACCGGCGACCAAGTCCAAGCCCAACAGACTATTATAGAGCTATTGCCGCCCCCCCCCTAGAGCTGGCGAGAGAGAGATGTAGAAGGAAGCAAATATCCACATAGGTAAATCTGAAAGCACAGGAGGTCCTATTACAAACGTTTGTCTTTCTGTGTCACCCATATGGTGTGTCCGTTGGAGCTCTCTCTGGCAGTGTGTGAAACATGTATCTAATGGGAGCCACACTGAGTCATAAAATGGCGATACACTGAACACATTCTCCTCTGAACACGCCACAAGAGACAAAAAGATACACCTCCAATAATGTGGCTTCTCACAGAAGGCCTAAAGCCCTCTCTAACACAAGCAGGACACAGTACACACTCACACACACACACAACTTCATTTAATTTAACCACATTAAATTAACGATTCAAGGTTTTATATGTGAACCAACCGTTGGATGTTTTTCGTAAGTGTTCACAACAGGGATTTACAATTTTTCCTTGAGAAGGCTGCGTAACTGCTTTTGCATCATAAAAGATGCAGCATATTTTCTTCATACCCAGACCTTGGGCTTCCTCACATGTCCCTATCCCTGAATCACAGTTTGCAGATGTATTGTACTGTCTCGTAGACATTGTCATTTTCTTTTATATATATATTCTTATAGATGTGCAACTCAATCCCCAAGGATAAAGATGGACACTTATAGGCTTGTATAATTAGGCCAGTTATAAGCTAAGGGTTTTTATTAGCTTTTCAGTACCATGGTGCTCTGTGCCTGTATACAGTGTGGTGAGCAAGCTTACGGCTTATCATTAAATCACTCTATACTAGCTTGTTTATCATTAGCTTAATTGCACACAGCTGTGCAATGCTTGCTCGAGCAACTCTTGGCTCTTTCTTCCCATCTACTGTATCTATATCTATATATCTAAAGATATCTCTCTTTCTATAAATATATCTAGATATATATATATAGATATATATATATATATATAAATCTATCTTTATCTATCCATCTATAAATATATATATATATATATATATATATATATATATATATATATATATACCGTATATATATATATATATATATATATATATATATATATCTATATATATATATATATGTATGTCTGTATGTATATACACCTACTGTATGTAACTATCTATTGTATATGTCTGTCTGTGTTCATGCTTCAAGCTTTAATTTTCTTTCATTGCAAATCTTCTTTCCAGGTGGCAGGTAGATGGGAAAGGTAGGTGTCCAGAGAATGAGAGGATAACGGGTTTAGGTCCCTGTCTCTCTCTCTCAAACACACACACACACACACGCAGGCACGCATGCACGCACACACACAAACATCCATGCAAAAACACAAACAAACATACCATGCATCGCCTCCTGTGCAATTTGTGTTCTCTCTCTCTCTCTCTCTCTCTCTCTCTCTCTCTCTCTCTCTCTCTCTCTCTCTCTCTCTCTCTCTCTCTCTCTCTCTCTCTCTCTCTCTCTCTCTCTCTCGGCGAAGCTGCAGTACATCTCCCACAGCTCTCCTGTGGGAGGAAATGATGGAGGGATAAAGAAAGAGGAGAGGAGTAAGAGAGGCAGAGAGAGAGAGAGAGAGAGAGAGAGAGTTACTCTCTACTGTGATGGTGTGATGTGAATCCCTGGGCTCCCCTGGCATTGCTTGCATGTCCAAAAACCAGCAAGATTTAACAAACTGAAGCGATTACAGCCTACTGGCTTCCTCTATTTCACCCAGTGTGTGTTTGTGTGTGCCATGTATATGTTGTCATGTATATGTGCATCTTTCTTTATATATGTGTATTGGTGTGTGTGTGTCCTTACTTGTTTGTGTGTGCGTGTGTGGGTATATTTGTGTGTTTGTGTGTGTATGTATGCCCATGTGAGTGTGTGTGTGTGTGTGTGGTTTCTTATCTCTGTGTACGTGCAGTCCTCTGACCACCGTATCCATGGTGCTTGCCTCTAGACTGAAACATACACCCAATCTTTTTGTCACTAAAATCCCGGCATCTGGCAGCCGGCCCCCTCGGAGGCCCCGGCTGAGCTCCTCCTAAGCATCCCCCGGGCTGTCAAGGGCTTTCATCAGATCTGCCTGATTCCCAGATTCAGCATTAAAACGTTCACCTGGTGTAGCTCGACTCAGGGTCCTGTGATAACCAGCAGCAGCAGCTTCCCTCCTCTGCACTCCTCTGTCTGGCTTCCCTCAAGGTCTCCGTGTCCTTACAACAGCAAAGCGTGCGAAAGCTGCAGGGTGAATTAAACGCTGTGTGTGAGGGAGGAACCTGCAGGCATCCTCCTTGACAATAGATACTTAACCCCTTCAAGACCAGCATCGCTTTGGATAAAAGCGCCTGATCAATAGTAAAACATGTATGTACCGTGTGTGTGTGTGTGTGTGTGGTGGATCAAGTGTGCACAGGGGTAATGTTTAATTCAGCAGGCCTCCAGGATGCTCACAGGCTGAATGAAGGCTCTTCTCCTCCATAAGTGATCTCTGACCTCCTGAGGACAGGCCCTCACCTCCTCAGTGGAGGAGGAGCGGAAACGCTTTACGTCTGGATTTCCATCTCTGATGTCTTACATGTGTAAATTGCTGACGGAGGTGTGGAAGGGATGTGGCGGGAGGGAGGGAGGGAGGGAGGGAGGGAGGGAGGGAGGGAGGGAGGGAAGGATGGAGGAAGAGATGGTGTGGCTTTCATCTATCTATCTATCTAAAGCATCAATATGTGTAGAAGTAGCAAAGTACACGTGTACACACACACACACACACACACACAAACTGCTTTGCTCATGCTGTATCCCACTCTGCCTAAAGGGGTGCACACAATTTATACATGAGAGGCAGAGGAGGAGAGAGCGGCAAGAAAGAGAGGGAGAGACAAGAGAGATGGGGGGAGAGAAAAAGGGAGACAGGTAAGAAAGAGGGGGGGAGGGGAGAGAGGGGAGGGGGAGAGAGAGTGGGGCTTCTACACTCTCCTTGAAGGCGGCTGGTGGATCCTCCAAAGCACATCCGTGTTCCGGATCAAACGAAGGCGGGCTCAGCCTTCGCCTGCCACACCGTTGCTTTTGATATTTTCCTCTCTTATCAGGCTCTCTATCGGGTCCTCCGCCCATGCCTCGCATCTGCTCCGTGTACCGCCGCTTGCCTTCATCCTCTTGTCTTTGGGCTTTTTCCTCCTTCCTCTCTCTTTATTCACCTCGCCTCATCCGGTCTTTTAGTGGCAGCTTGTGTTCTGGGGAGACAGTGAGAGAATGAGAGAGCGAGGGAGAGAGATTGACTGTGTGCTGTTGAACCCCTGGCTAAAGGTGAAGGATGCTTTGGCAATCACAATTTCCTGGCTAGGCCTGCGGAGGAGCCGCAGGCAGACTGGATCTCACTCACCTCTGAGAGAGAGCGAGCGAGAGAGAGAGAGAGAGAAAGAGAGAGAGAGAGAGAGAGAGAGAGAGAGAGAGAGAGAGAGAGAGAGAGAGAGAGAGAGAGAGAGAGAGAGAGAGAGAGAGAGATTGAGCGAGAGAGAGAGAGAGAGAGAGAGAGAGAGAGAGAGAGAGAGAGAGAGAGAGAGAGAGAGAGAGAGAGAGAGAGAAAAAGAGGGCGATGGAGAGCAAGAGAGAAACAAATTGGACATGGAGAGGGTTGTAGTAGACCCTCCTCTCTCCCTGGGACACGAGTAACTCAGACCTGCCGCTCATTAAGTCCTCCAACACTGGGAGATGTGCTGCAAAACACTTTAATGACGAGGAGTCGTCTCAACAGCCTCGCTAGCGGCGGCCGAGGAGAGGCTCCGAGAAGTGCTTCCACAGAGTCTGAGGCGTCCCTGTGAGCATTCGCTCGGCTCTCGCTGTGTTGATTGGTTCCCTAATGCGTGCATGTGTAAATGCCCTTCATCTGACACCGAACAGGGATAGATGAGCCATGCTTCACATGGCGGCTGCAGCGAGGGGGCTGTTATGAAAGGACTAAAACATCTGTCTCAAGCCGGGCAAATTTCAGTGTGACAGTTGTTTACTTCCTCTTCCCCCCCCCTCCCCTCCTCCTCCCCCCCCTCCCCTCCTCTTCCCCCCCCCTCCCCTCCTCCCCCCCCTCCCCTCCTCCCCCCCCCCCCCCCCCTCCCCTCCTCCCCCCCCTCCCCTCCCCCTCCCCTCTGTGGCTTAAAATAGACGTGTGAAATACTAGAAGAAGCATGATGGTGTTTGGTGATGGTAAGCATGATGGTGTTTGGTGATGGTAAGCATGATGGTGTTTGGTGATGGTAAGCATGATGGTGTTTGGTGATGGTAAGCATGATGGTGTTTGGTGATGGTAAGCATGATGGTGTTTGGTGATGGTAAGCATGATGGTGTTTGGTGATGGTAAGCATGATGGTGTTTGGTGATGGTAAGCATGATGGTGTTGTAAGGGTAGATTGTGCTGACCAAAAAGCAGGCAGACTGCTGTGAGTTGTTTCAGCGTTGCTGTCGGACAACAATGGCAAGTCTCGCGCACTAAGGGAAGCAATTTGTCTCCCGTTCGCTACTCCGACACGTGAGTGGAGGAAAAAAAGATCTTGTCACCTCAGGCGTTGCGTTATGGATGTCAGTGAAAAACATCCAATTATGATGTTTTTTTTCCTTGAGGTAGATTCTTACACACGTTTGCCGCAGGATAGGATTGCGATAGCAAGCTGAGTGATGTGGCAGACTTACCAAGTCGGAGCAGAGTAGTCCAGACTATTATTTAAGATCTTGCTCGGCCTTATGAGCAGAATAGAAATGATGATTAAAAATAATGAATTCATATGGTGCTTCTCAAGGCACTCAAAGCAAAGTGTTTCCCTTAATATCAAGGTGTCGATGCTCAAGTGGGTCCCGGTAATAGACAGAATGTCCACAGTTTATCGGTTCTATTTTATTAAATCAAATTGAACCGGATTTGATTTCACTGGATTGGATTTCACACCAATGCACCACACCAAAATCAGGTACAGAGACACACGTCATTTAGCAAAGCAACTAAGCAGTAAGGCTGAGAATGCACACATTGAATCAATATTGGAGCAACTACTAAATTAAGTTTCCAAAGCAACCGGATATGATTGATTTTGAACTTTTGTTCTTTTGTTTCCTCTCTAAAGCCTCGTCAGTAACTGGTGTCTGGTGTTTGGAGGGTGTCTCTGTACCAAGTAATCCATGGACACAAGGGTGAGGGATGTGTAGCCTGCCAAGGTAGGATTGACCATAGTGATGATAGTTCAACTCAAACTCAAGTATGCTCTGATACTGAATTATTATTTTTAGCAATTACAGCTCTGGCCCTCTTGACAAGAGACAAGTGGGGCTGATGTCAAAATCAGCTGTGCTTCTTGGAGCATTGGAGGAGACTGAATAGGCAATAATCCCACAACATAATTACACTGAACGTGACTGGGCTAACGCTGTCGTATCGCACAAATAGATAAGAGAGGGAAATCTGCTGGGTATTGTCAGCAATGCTGTGCTGTTCTTTAGGGGTCCCCCCCACTGCGTGTTTGTGTGCTCCTTTTAACTGGCTGCATAGGACTTGCTGCAGCCAGTTCTCTGCATACAAAGTCATTTGGAGCAAGCCTGTGTTTAGTGTGTTCATGTCGATGCAGCCTCCACTCTGCCTTGCTTCGAGGAGGAGTTTATGCTCCAGATTTAGCTCTGGGTGCTAAAGGACCCTCAATTAATTATAGATCCATCAGCGAGGACGGAAGGAAAGGATTGCATTGATCGCCCAAGGAAGAGAGTCAGGTCGAGAGAGAGTCAGGTCAAGAGAGAGAGAGAAAGACAAAGAGAGAGAGTCAGAGACAGAGACACACAGAGGCAGAGACACACATAGAGAGAGAGAATGTTCATCTAATTTAGTGAATCAACCTGGCTGACGACTGTGTGATTGTGGTGTGAGTCAGCAGTGTTTAAGGAAGAAGGGTCAAACCCAACAAAAACCTAATGATTACAGTTATAACAATATTAATAATTGAATAAAACTCTGCGATGGACTTGCCACATTTTGTCCTCCACCACAAAGTATTTCCCGTCGATCAACGCCATTTCCCTGGTGGAGAGGCCGGGGTTGGGTGTCTTCTGTGCAGTAATCATCGGAGGGGGGGGTAGAGGGGGCGGGGGGATGGGGGGGCAATCCTTACAGAAGAGCTTGGTGCGGCCGATCCACGTCCTAAACTCCTTGAACATCTTCTCCCTGAACAGCTCATAATAATAATTATTATATTATATATATAATAATATATTATTATTCAAATTTGTCAGTGTACAGCACAAGTACAGTACAGCGAAAGGAATTTCTCTGCATTCAACCCATAATATTATTAGGAGCAGTGGGCAGCTATTTATCCAGCGCCCGGGGAGCAGTGGAGGGGGGGCCTTGCTCAAGGGCACATAGGCAGTAACCTGGGGTTTCGGGGACTTGAACTGGCAACCTTGCGGCTCCCAAGGTCCTTACCGCTGAGCTACTGCCCCCCAAGCTGCAGAAGCCTCTGGGAGAACAGCCAGTTCATCAAGGCTCATTCTGCAATTATTTGAGTGTGGTTATGGTATTCAACAGGTGGCCATTTGACCTCATAATTATCATAGGCCATTATCTTCAGGGCCAACTGATTGGTAGGTGGCCAGTACAGCCTCAGAGACCTCCCCAGGGATGGAGCAGAGGAGCTGGGGGTTCCTAGCGGCCATCAGCATACTGACCTTCAGCAGAGAGAGCAGAAAAGACGTCTTAGTCCAGGAGAGTTGTGGTCAACTGAACCTGTGCTCAAATCTATAATGTATGTATTGGTTGACATTTGTGTGAATTTGGCTGCATTTAATGTATGCATTCAAAAAATACATATATATATTACTAATATATCAGAAGCATCTTATTCCAACATGTGAAGAGTGGAGACCTGTTAAGGAGCATCGATGGGTTGACTAGGTTGACTATTGTGTTATTTATTTTGTATTGGAAGCAGAAACGTTATGGTCACAAGAAAGCGGTCCTATACCTGGAGAGATGTCCCCAATGTTTTCATGAGCTCTGGACCAGCACTGCTATTCTCCTGGAGTCCCAGCCGGTAGCAGGGAGACGGGTCGCCACGGCAACACCGGGCATTCCTCCTCAGAGCCTCCAGGGTGATAGCACCCAGCTGAGAGAGAGAGGGGAGGATAGAGGGGAAAGAGTGAGGAGTACAATAATGGAGGTTGGCAAACGACAGGGGAATGTACCAATAGAAGGGATAGAGAGATAGAAGAGGAGATAGAGAGGAGGAGAAAAACAGTGGTAGGAAACAGCTTTCAGTGGAGAACCAAAGGAAATCCTCATCTTCATGATGTCCAATATTTACTCCAATCTCCAAACCATGTACAAATGCATTTACTGTACATTTGTGGTTCTTCTGATAATGAGTAATACTTGAAAGCAGAGAGGAATATTGTGTGTAGAAATGTAGTGTCATGACACAAGGAAGCTTAAACAGCCTGTAGAACCTGTAAGACCTAAAGTAGCATTAAAGGACAGTTTGACTATTATTTATATTAGTAGTAGTCGTAGTAGTAGTAGTAGTAGTAGTATAAGTCGTATTACTAGGTGTACTGTAGTACCTGGATAATGTGGGTGAGTAGCTGCCGCTAATCTAGCATCCTTTAGCTGTCCCCGTTCAGCCGGTGGAGCTTGAGGACGAGCTGGACCAGCGGGTCTTCTACAAGGTCACTGCTCACAGCGCCAGGGGGAGGGCACTGAATTGCAGACGCAATCCTCTGTAAAAATAAATAAAACATGCTTGTTGGGCCCCTCACAAACCAATCTGACTCCACCAGCTGGCTAAACACCACAGCCAGTGGTTGTGCTGTTCAGCCGTGGTGTGTGAGACCATATTCTGCGGCATCCAACCTATCATCAACGTGTACAATGCTGTCCCCGATGTCCATTCATGCCCATCAGTGTTTCTCCCGATCCAACGGTCCACATCACCATCTTAAGTGTCCCCCCGCTGCTCCCCCAACCATCTCCACTGTTTGTTCAGATGGATACGCACCAGCCAGAGAGAACACACAGTTTACCATCTGCCTGCCTGTTTGCGAGCACGGCTATACGCGAACAAGCACACAATCCGCTACAGAAGTCACCCGACGGCACCTAATGTTTGATGCCCACTTAAAAAACACGAGTGTTTATTCCCCCC
>JANIIK010000041.1:370000-377500 GCA_027704905.1 Muraenolepis orangiensis | reverse complement strand
TTCTGTTGAACTGTATCAGGTAGCTTTTTAACAACACCACCTCCCTAATCCCTGCCTGTCACTTCATAGCATTCACAGCCCCCCCCCCCCCCCCCCCTCTCCATCCTCCATGGCCCTCTCCTCCTCTTCGCAGAGTCTCTCTCTCTCTTTCTCTTTCTAGATTCCCCTCCCTGTAGGACGGCGTGGATGCAGAGAGTGGGGGGGGGGTCTGTCAGACTCTCTCTGCAGGTTGTGTACACTCTGTACACGGCTGCAAAGCCGAATCCTGAACGTTGACAGCGCTGGCTGATTCAAGGGATTTCTGCGTTTTTGTGGAGACATTATTATTTTCTAGGTTTTTTATTTAACACGCGGCTCCTAACACAGCGTACCGTGTTTTGCAGGGCCAGGCGTGTGTATGTCCAATTTGTAATTGGCACAGCGTTGAGCCTCCCTCCATCAGCCTCCATTTCAAGACGGGTGGCTCGCCACTGGGCACTGTTGACACGGGGATTTAGTGGATTATATTCATGTTTCCCGCTCGCAGTCCGTGGGAGATGTTGATATGAGGCCTGACAGCCTGTGTCGACCCAACAGGCGTTTTCCATAATATTGTATTTTAAAGCCAGACAAAGCATTTGTCTGGATCTAAAACACCACTCACAAAGCCCGTGGGGAGGAAATGTCAGTGTTAAAACCAAACCAAATCAGATTGGCCAACCAGACCTAATGAAACCAAACCTAACCAACCAGACCTAATGAAACCAAACCTAACCAACCAGACCTAAAGAAACCAAACCTAACCAACCAGACCTAAAGAAACCAAACCTAACCAACCAGACCTAATGAAACCAAACCTAACCAACCAGACCTAATGAAACCAAACCTAACCAACCAGACCTAAAGAAACCAAACCTAACCAACCAGACCTAAAGAAACCAAACCTAACCAACCAGACCTAATGAAACCAAACCTAACCAACCAGACCTAATGAAACCAAACCTAACCAACCAGACCTAATGAAACCAAACCTAACCAACCAGACCTAATGAAACCAAACCTAACCAACCAGACCTAAAGAAACCAAACCTAACCAACCAGACCTAATGAAACCAAACCTAACCAACCAGACCTAATGAAACCAAACCTAACCAACCAGACCTAAAGAAACCAAACCTAACCAACCAGACCTAATGAAACCAAACCTAACCAACCAGACCTAATGAAACCAAACCTAACTAACCAGACCTAATGAAACCAAACCTAACCAACCAGACCTAAAGAAACCAAACCTAACTAACCAGACCTAATGAAACCAAACCTGACCAACCAGACCTAAAGAAACCAAACCTAACCAACCAGACCTAATGAAACCAAACCTAACCAACCACATCTAATGAAACCAAACCTGACCAACCAGACCTGATGAAACCAAACGTAACCGAACCTGACTAACCAGACCTAATGAAACCAACCAAACATAACAAAACCATCCCTACCAAACCTAACCAACCAGACCCAATGAAACCTAACATAACCAAACCCTACCAAACCTAACCAACCAGACCCAATGAAACCTAACATAACCAAACCCTACCAAACCTAACCAACCAGACCCAATGAAACCTAACATAACCAAACCCTACCAAACCTAACCAACCAGACCCAATGAAACCTAACATAACCAAACCCTACCAAACCTAACCAACCAGACCCAATGAAACCTAACATAACCAAACCCTACCAAACCTAACCAACCAGACCCAATGAAACCTAACATAACCAAACCCTACCAAACCTAACCAACCAGACCCAATGAAACCTAACATAACCAAACCCTACCAAACCTAACCAACCAGACCCAATGAAACCTAACATAACCAAACCCTACCAAACCTAACAAACCAGACCCAATGAAACCTAACATAAGCAAACCCTACCAAACCTAATCAACCAGACCCAATGAAACCTAACATAAGCAAACCCTACCAAACCTAACCAACCAGACCCAATGAAACCTAACATAAGCAAACCCTACCAAACCTAACCAACCAGACCCAATGAAACCTAACATAACCAAACCCTACCAAACCTAACCAACCAGACCCAATGAAACCTAACATAACCAAACCCTACCAAACCTAACCAACCAGACCCAATGAAACCTAACATAACCAAACCCTACCAAACCTAACCAACCAGACCCAATGAAACCTAACATAACCAAACCCTACCAAACCTAACCAACCAGACCCAATGAAACCTAACATAACCAAACCCTACCAAACCTAACCAACCAGACCAAATGAAACCTAACATAACCAAACCCTACCAAACCTAACCAACCAGACCCAATGAAACCTAACATAACCAAACCCTACCAAACCTAACCAACCAGACCCAATGAAACCTAACATAACCAAACCCTACCAAACCTAACAAACCAGACCCAATGAAACCTAACATAACCAAACCCTACCAAACCTAACCAACCAGACCCAATGAAACCTAACATAACCAAACCCTACCAAACCTAACCAACCAGACCCAATGAAACCTAACATAACCAAACCCTACCAAACCTAACCAACCAGACCCAATGAAACCTAACATAACCAAACCCTACCAAACCTAACCAACCAGACCCAATGAAACCTAACATAACCAAACCCTACCAAACCTAACCAACCAGACCCAATGAAACCTAACATAACCAAACCCTACCAAACCTAACCAACCAGACCCAATGAAACCTAACATAACCAAACCCTACCAAACCTAACCAACCAGACCCAATGAAACCTAACATAACCAAACCCTACCAAACCTAACCAACCAGACCCAATGAAACCTAACATAACCAAACCTAACCAACCAGACCCAATGAAACCTAACATAACCAAAGGGTTTTCTTAGCCTAACCTGGCTATACATAACCAAACCAAAACTAAACACATCTTGGTCAGATCCACAGTATACATGTTTCCCTCTGGTCTTGTAAATTGATTCAAGTATTGATTCAATTATCTACATTGCTGTAATGCACATACATTGTGACATGTTTGTGGGTTTTATTGCACAGTTTTTCCTGGCCAGAGAATCACATAATGATGGTCCAATAAGTCCATAGCTTGCTGTTCCCTGCTTGGCTACACATCCCTCTCCTCGCCTGCTTAGAGTGTGGTGTGTTGGCTGATGTCTGCTCCACTCAATGTTCCTTTAGACAGCTCTGTCCGTCTGGCAAGGTGACTGTGGCACTTTGAACCCAGAGCTACTCCGCTGTGATAAAACGCTGACACAGCAGACTTCCTACACTCCCCGAGCATATCGCTGCCCACTGCTCTCTCTCTCTCTCTCTCTCTCTCTCTCTCTCTCTCTCTCTCTCTCTCTCTCTCTCTCTCTCTCTCTCTCTCTATCGTATTTCACTGTCTCTCTCTCTCTCTTACTCGTATTTCTCTCTCTCTCTCTCTCTCTCTCTCTCTCTCTCTCTCTCTCTCTCTCTCTCTCTCTCTCTCTCTATTTATCTGTCTCTTGTATATCATGCTTTCCCTCTGCTTCTCTCATATATCACTCTCTATTCCTCCCTGTCTGAGTGTGTTTTACTGGCTCTTTCTCTCCTTTACTCTCTATTTGCTCCTTCCATTTCCCCCCTTAAACATACTTTATAATATATAATATATGTAATTAGGTGGAAGCGTTTATCCAAAGCGTTATACAATACCACGAGTGAATACATTCTTAGCATGACTCTCTCTCTCTCTCTCTCTCTCTCTCTCTCTCTCTCTCTCTCTCTCTCTCTCTCTCTCTCTCTCTCTCTCTCTCTCTCTCTCTCTCTCTCTCTCTCTCTCTCTCTCTCTCTCTGAAGGGTTATCGTCTTGCCATAAAACCTGCCTAATTAAATCACACATAATAAATACTCCACTGACTAATATAGGTGCAGTATGTGTGTGTGTGTGTGTGTGTGTATTAGGCTCCTGTTTCTATGTGCGTGTGTGTATCTGAGAGAGTAAATGCACGTGTGCATGTGTGTGTGTGTGTGTGTGTGTGTGTGTGGTGTGTGTGTGTGTGTGTGTGGTGTGTGTGTGTGTGTGTGTGTGTGTGTGTGTGTGTGTGTGTGCGTGCGTGCGTGCGTGCATGCTTGCGTGTGATTGATCGTGTGTGCACATCCTTTAAATGCACCCGACAGAGTCATATCTACCGTTTCATGCCAAAGCAAGTAAACACCCTGCTCTAACACTCATATGCCTGAGTGTATTATGTGTTTGTCTACGCATGTTTGTTTGTGTGTGTGTGTGTGTGTGTGTGTGTGTGTGTGTGTGTGTGTGTGTGTGTGTGTGTGTGTGTGTGTGTGTGTGTGTCAGAGTCACTATTCGGTGGCTCTTGGCAGGGTTGTTCCATGCGATTAACAGGCAGTGCAGATGGCCTACAGTTGCCATTCAGTGGAGGGGATTAAGTCCTAATGTTTACAAGCGCCCCGGTTCCAGGACACCGGAGACTCTCCTGGAAACCTTCCGTCTCGCTGCACCGCCGGAAAGCTTTCCGTACTTATTCAGATAAACCTTTTGCATTCGTTCTATTTTTTGCAATGTTGGCATTCTTCATTTGAATACGGTAAAGATGCATTTCTTTTTTGGGGGATTTTCATCAAATGTCGTCGCATGAAGGAGTGAAACTTTGAAATTCCAGCTTGATACAACGAATGACTTTAAGATAGTTTAGTCATCACAAAACAAATTTGAAAGTGCAATTATTCATTCAATTGAACATGATAAAGCACACAAAGCACAAATCAAGTTGGCAGCAGTATTTCCCTTTTTCAAATAAAGCTAAAGACTATATTAAACGCAAATATATTTCCCTTGTGTGATTACCGGTGAGCCCAGGCCAGATACGGGTCAGACATGGCTTCTTTAACAGGGCTTATAATGGGGCGGCAGTCGCTCAGGGGTAGAGCAGGTTGTCTGACAACCAGAAGGTTGCTGGTTCGATCCCCTGGCTCCTCCTAGCCAAGTGTTGAGGTGTCCCCTGAGCAAGACATCCTAACCCTAACTGCTCCCGATGTGCTGGCTGTCTCCTTGCATGGCTGACTCCATTGTCCATTCTCCATTGTGTTTATGAATGGGTGATGGTGAGGCTTGACTTGTAAAGCAGTTTGAGTGGTGGCACTGGTTAGAAAAGCGCTATATAAATGCAGTCCATATTGTCAACAAATATGAAGTAGCAAAGACCTAACCGGGTCATTTGGTCGTGGCTCGCTAGAAGTCAACTTCTTGTGTCAGTGGCTGCTATTCTTTGGTGTGAGCTAGGTTATCATTGGGGCAGACAAAATCAACAATACACTTTAAGTCCAGTGAGTCAATCTCCTTTGTGCCAACGCTGAGTAGGAATACGAATTCCCATTACATTTCATATTAAACCATTGGTGGCGTTAAATGTAATCAGACTAGATGATGATGATGCTTGTCTTGAGGCAAAAGTCATACAATTATCCGCTTATTAATTGTGCGCTGCTCACTTCCTAGTATAGATCAATGCTGGGTTCCATAGAGTCACCACGGTTCCACTTCCTACAAGCCAAGGACAGCTTTTACAGTCCTGCTCACACCAAGGTTATCCCATATCACTCACTTATATGAACCATGTCTGGCTCCCACACACACACACACACACACACACACACACACACACACACACACACACACACACACACACACACACACACACACACACACACACACACACACACACACACACACACACACACACACACACACACATACACACACACACACACACACACATACACACACACACTATTCCAATTCACATAACAACCTCTCTCACATACCCATGTATACCCACTCCTTCACACTCCCACACAATGGAGCTCTGGAGGGGGTCGCTATAGAATCTCAGAATGTGTGTGTATCACCATTTTAACCAGCAATTATCCCACAAATCATTTACAATGATACATGCACGTTGTACCTCTGTTAATGGGAGGGGCCATGAATTGAAGGAAAAGCACTAAAGCGTTCCTCAAGCCTGTTGCCACTATTGATTTTGACTGCTCGAACGCCAACATGGAAAAGTACTGTAACCAAATCCAGGGTGGAAAGCCCCATTAAGTCCAGAGGTGTACTGTGCATTCACATACTAACAAACCCGCTCACCCACACACACACTGTGTTAATGGGTAGACTGAACAAGAAATGTTACATCATTGTCTTGGTCATTAAATCACTGTTTTTTATGCAAGATGCTGATTCCAATACGAGGCGGGAGATGGATCTCAAAGTGTAAAAATTAGAAAAATAGCTTTAAAGTGCCAAATTAATTATAGTTGTATATGTGATCTTGCACTTTTGACCCCAACTAAAATAAGTAAGTGCACTCTGCCTTTGCACTGCCTTAAATTCTTATACTATGCAATGCAAAAGCAAAGTGCAGAATCTATAATCTTGTTTTCTTTCAGCTTGTACATTGTGTTTTCAATGACCAAAAACGACATTCATTCTCTTATAATTATATTTAACAATATTCAAGTCCACTTATGGATGTGTGTGTAGCGATGAAGCTATGCCTGTGTGTTTTAGCTTCTCACTTAGAGCTTCGCCTCTCATGCCGGGAACCGTGAGCTCAATCACAGTGCGGGACAAGTCCCGGTTACATGTGCATGCTAAATTAAGTCGCCAATGTCACGATCCAACCCAGCTCTTCACGCTCCTAGTCCTGGATCTCCGCTGGCTTCTTCCAAGAAGAAGAAGTCTTTACTATTTAACACCTTCACTGAAACTCCACTTCCCAAGAAGAAGAAGCTGAAGTATTCTTGTAAATATAAGTCCACTTAGTGAGATACCTTCCCCTTTCTGACCGCCACATCAGCAAATTATGTCATGCATATTGAAAGTTATTCCGGGTCGACTTTAGCATGGAGCACAGTGGGAAAAACTAAATTACCAAACGCTCTAACTACGCTCAACACAGACTTACTTCTGATGGCCAAATTAATTAATAATGAGGAAAGCAAGAGTAAACTTGTGGATGCTATCTCTCACTCACTCTGATGTACTCTGAGGTGGTGCTGCCCATCCTCACCACCTGGCGGCGGTCCGACAGGAGGTCCAGTATCCAGCTGCATGTGGATGGGGGCACGCCTAGACCTCTAAGCTTGGTGTCGAGCTTGGCAGGAACTATCGTGTTGAACGCTGGGCTGTAGTCCACAAACAGCATTCGCACATAACAGTTCTTTCCCTCCAGGTGGGTGGGAAAGGGCAGTGTGGAGGGCCATGGCTCTGTTTTGACGATATGCAAATTGCCATGGGTCCAGCGTGGCAGGTAACACAGAGAAAATAAAGTCCTTGACCAACCTCTCGAAGCATTTGCTGACAATCGAGGTGAGGGCTACAGGTCTATAGTCGTTCAGGCAGGTTACCTTGGGTTGTTTAGGGACAGGCACGATGGTGGACATCTTGAAGACCGCGGGAACAACAGCCTGGGCCAGGGAGAGGTTGAAGATGT
>JANIIK010000041.1:355000-360000 GCA_027704905.1 Muraenolepis orangiensis | reverse complement strand
GCTTACTGTCAAATTAGTACCGAGGCGGAGAGAAGAATTTGCAGATGTTTAAAGATCGTCCTCATCATCCTTATCCTCCGTAGGGTTTTACTGTAGCAGAACTGAGTAGGATTTACTAGAGCCTACACTCTTAGCCTACACTTCAATTGCAATAAATTGCACCATTTACCTTCCCAGCTAAAAAGACTCGAAAGACGACGATAAACAAAGAACATTCCATCATTATTAATCGCTTTATTAAATTATGCTTGTGAGAGATCCCTTCTTCTCTCTCCAAATTAAAGGGGTTAAGTCTATTAAATCAAATACTTTGCTGTGAAGAAATGTCCTAAAATAAATACTTCTTCATCAGATGGCGTCCGCAGGATCCCAATACAAGATCATCAGATGGATAAGTCATTGTTTGATTGATAAGGTTGATAAGTTAAAGGGTAACTTTCTGTGATTTTTCAATCTGGACCCCAGTACCCGCACCACCATTATGACCCCCCCCTCCTCCTTATAAACAGAGGCATGTGAAAGATCCATAATAATGATTTGTGTTTAAAGTTTGGTCTCTCATTAAGACTCTCATTAAGGGCCTAAGAACCTCAACAATACTACATATGTCTCTGGAAGACATATGTAGTAGGATGAATCGGTTTGAAGGGGATACCAATGACCCTTTTTTACATCTTGAACTTGAAAATGTGCTGACTCATCGATCCGCCCCATTTGGCATTTAGCCGGCAGGCGGATCAATAGTGCCTCCTCTAGCTCATGGGCCGCTAACCGCAGAGTATATGAATGTTGCATTAATTGCAGCGGTGCTGCGCGCGTCCCTAACGCCACCATTGATCCGGGCTTTCGCAAGACCTTGTTGTGAGGAAGTCTGGTTAACCTCGAATGATCTCCACAAGCCACAGCCAATTAGAATTGCCCGCCACAAGCCTTCCCTGTCTCCTCCTGACGACTTATTAGGAGTTGCTCGTCGGTCGGCCGATGGCTACGTTGGACAAGATCAGAGAGAGAGGACCGCGAGGAGGCAGCGCCACACGTACTAGGTTTTCTAATGTTCTTTTTGATATTACGCACAATTTCGTCATGAGTCCAACGTTCGTTTTGCAATGTGGACCGATCCACACACAATGCCAGACTCGGGGAGTGAGTCATGCCGTTTGCAGCCCATTGCGGCTGCGGTTCATCCAATTGTGCAAAAGCAAACAAACAAGATGAAATAACAAGTACATCAACAAAAAACAACCCTTGTCAAATAAATTGGCCGACCAAATACTGAACTCTGCGCTTTAAGCCTATCCATCTGCTTTTTAGTCGGTTGAAGCTCTTAAAGATGAAAGTGTGGCTCAAAAGAACATTCGTTGTGGGTTTGTGTCTTTGTAGGGTTTAATGGAGCTGGAAGACTAGCAAAAATCATGAGATTAACTTTTTAGCGGATGCTTTCATCCGAAGCAACTAACATTATGTCGTTTTTTAGATATGCATTCATGTGTGGGTGTCTAGTCCGTTGTGGTTCGAAATGAATAACCTTTCAGCTGTCAAACACCATTACTTAAAAGATAACATAATTGGAATGAGACAGTATTATCCAATTCACTAGTTATTTATTTACTTACTAGCTCTAGTGGTTACTTTTATGTTTGCTTGTTAGCGCTATTGATAGTCATATTGTTCTTTTGTTTGCCAACTTATTGTACTTTTACCTGAGCACTGATTCCGCTTGTGGAGGCTTGGTAGGAAGGAAATGCACTTCTGACTTCTGGTGACCAATTGTTCTCATGCTTTGTTAAACACACTATTGTGCGTCTGCTAAATGAATGTAATGTAATGTATGATATCATGTCAGTGTCGTTGCTCAGCCCTAGTGGGAAGACAGCTACCCTTTCCATGTAGTTTCCAGTAGCTGGAGGTATTATTCACCGTTATATAATACACACACAGTAAATAAAGACTGTCTTTATGTATTGTAGGGGTAGTGTGGCTCCACTCCACACAACAAAATGATACCTTTGAGATGTATGAGGCAGTGCAAGGCCATCAAAACAAGCTTCAGCACTGGCAGACAGGTAGGAAGATTCTATACAAAATAAACAAAGCAAAAGAGAAAACAGCTCAGACACAGGGTACTGCCTCTGCCCGGCTCCACAATGGCTGAGGATATTGCCGGATTTGTCTACAAACAAAGCAATAAAACCAGCCAGCCAGTGAGTTGTTAATTTCCCTTTTGCTCCAATTGACTCCGATAAGTGCTTTGTTCTCCCTCTGCGAGAGTCTCTCCACAGGTGAGAATAGGGGGGAAGACGAACAGGAGACAAATCAAGAAAGAAGAGAGAGAGAGAGAGAGAGAGAGAGAGAGAGAGAGCGAGAGAGAGAGAGAGAGAGAGAGAGAGAGAGAGAGAGAGAGAGAGAGAGAGAGAGAGAGAGAGAGAGAGAGAGAGAGAGAGAGAGCGAGAGAGAGAGAGAGAGAGAGAGAGAGAGAGAGAGAGAGAGAGAGAGAGAGAGAGAGAGAGAGAGAGAGAGTTGCCAGGGGCGTAAATGCGATTGAGAAAGAAGTAAAGAGGAAAAAGAAAAAAACCTAGTCTTCATAGCCCTAAAGAAGTGAATCTGGGCTGCCGTGGGAGTTTTTCATTAGCTCTGCGATCTGTTCCCTGCAGAGTAGCTGCAGATGGAAGCTAAGTGATATTTTATAACTGTGAGCTGGGAGAGTGCTGTGCGAGGAGGGAGCCCGGCTTGCATATGGAAGGTATTATATGGGGCCCTTGCATTCCTCCCTGCCTTGGCATCCTCCGCGCGCTATAGGAATGTCTTGGCATATCGATGCAAACCCTGGTTTCACACACACACACGCACGCACGCGTGCACACGCGCGCGCACACACACACACACACACACACACGCACACACGCGACATAGCCTTCTATTAACCCCTGATCCAATGTGGTTTTATATGTCCTGGTGTGGGATGGTGTTCAGGTCAGGACAGAACAACAGTGTCGTTCCCATTCTCTATTCTTTAAATTGTCATCAGGAAAAAAGGCCATGCTGGAAGTCAAAACATTCTATGATAAATGAGGTATAGAAAGACGAGGTTCACTTTGGTGAACTATCTTTATACAATAACTAAATAAATAATAACAATAATGCATGATGATGCAACGGCGAATGCATTAATGTGCAACCATAGGCGCAATGGCAATAGGCCTCCGACTCCGTAAATAGAATAACAAAAATTGAAAATCAATATGTGGTCAATGTTGATATTTTGGCAGGCCGGCACAAATAAATCAATGTATGTATGGGAAACACTGGATTAAGAAGCGCTTTTTCACTTATGAAAGAAACATCAGCGATTCCAACCGACCAATGAGAATGTGTTCGGACAAGAGCCTGATGACCAACCGCTGACTAGAAGGTGTCAGTCCTCCCCAACTCCGTCATCAACTCAGTCAAATGAGGGGATTTGATTTAGCATCTGCCCAGAGACCCAGAGAGCATGGTCCACAACCGCAGGCACTCTCTCTAATGCAGATAGACTGGGATAAGGTTGAAAAGCAGGAAAGTTATCCTCTCACATAAGATAACTCACCGGAGCATCCACTCAAAGCAAAAACATGACTACAACTTTAGTTCAACTAATTACTTTGCCTTACGAAAAAAGGATCAATTGGATTAATATTTATGGAATTATAAGTTACTTATTTATCACAACTTTCTGGTGATATTGTGGGTCTATCCAATGCAACTGTGCAATTACCAATTGCCGCCTTCTAAGGTCAAGTAACAAAACAGCAACACAGTGCCCCTTGTGGTGAAAAATGTGCACTGTGTGTAAAAGCTCAACCTAAAATAGCTGGGGGTTACCTACTGACATCATATAGTCTATCCTCTATCATGTAATACTAGAGGATACACAGTACATATACATATATATATGTATATATATATATACATATATATATATATATATATATATACATATATATATGTATATGTACTGTGTATATATATATATATATATATATATATATATATATATATATATATACACACAGTACATAGAACAGTGCAAGGACAACTACTATTTGCGTTTGAATGCATTGTGATGATCGATTAGCACTTTAAAGCTCACCTCTGTGCTTTCAATCCTCTGTCCTCTGGTACTGTGTGTGTGTGTGTGTGTGTGTGTGTGTGTGTGTGTGTGTGTGTGTGTGTGTGTGTGTGTGTGTGTGTGTGTGTGTGTGTGTGTGTATGTGTGTGTGTGTATGTGTATGTGTGTGTGTGTATCTTCTATAGGTCATACCGTCATTCCTGAGTGCCACAGTCATTGTACTGAGCGCTTGTGTTACATTATCACAGGGTCATGCTAGCAGGCACCCAGTCGTCCTGTGTGTCCTCACTAAGGGAGAGCCTGATGCTGGCCCCTGTTGCGAATATTCGCTTAGCTTGCCGGTGTTAAAGATTAAGAGGGGTGTTAAGAGATTAAACTGGATTTTGCTGTCAGACTCTGAGCGCGAGTCGCACTTACTTACGGTGGGAGTATCAGATAGACATTGTGCTATCCCACAGAACTTTATCGTAGTGTGGAGTGAACGACCCAGGCGTGCGTAGGCATGCCGTTATCCTGTATCTGGTTTCAGTTTCACCCCCCCCCCACCTGGCTCTCAGAGAAGAGCAGCACCGCGGCGCCTCCATGCGACCTTCTGTCTTTTTTTGTGTATCTTCTAACACTCTGCCTCCCGAGACTCTCTCGCGGTAATAAGCCGGCATTTTTCTAATAAACAGGCGAAGAAGGAGAAGCCATCATCGTGTGTGCCGCGGTGTTCGTCTGATCCTTGGTAACTTTTAATTAGTGTTTGTCCTTTCAAGGCCCGTTCGCCTGGTAGCTATTAGGTCCCCCAAGCCCTCTGCAAATTAATTATGAGAGTCCAGGCGCTTACAGTAATTGAGATTGAACCTCATGCGTTGAGCCTGACTCCTAACCCTTAACACCCCCCCCCCCTGTA
>JANIIK010000041.1:320000-350000 GCA_027704905.1 Muraenolepis orangiensis | reverse complement strand
AAAATATGGCTCCCAGACCCCCTTTAATTTGTCATAATAGAAGGGCAGAGGAAGCAAAACCCGATTATCTGGTTTCGTGGTCTATGATTCCTCATCTGCGGTAGACACCGTAAGAAGGGTTATTTAAAGGAGCGGCCAGGAGCCTTCCCTCCCTCAAGCTGGATTTCATTTGGAAAATGAACCGTTGCTAATGTGATTTTTTTTTTGCCAGTCAAGCTGTGTGTGTGGCATGTGTGTCTCTGTGTTTGTTTTTGTGTGCGTAGGTGTGTGTGTGTGTGTGTGTGTGTGTGTACAGAAACATCTAGTAATAAAGGAAACCCATACTTGCTGTAACATGGGAGGAAAGAAAAAGCACCACATTCAGATCTAAAAAAAAAAAACCACCAAAACATCAACAACAACAGCTACAGTGTCCGTTAGAACTGTCACTCAAGAGAAACCAGGTCATATTATATGCGGTAGCGGTGTATCAGACACTGTATTACACGGACCAGAGAGCAAGGTGGAAGGATAAAAACCATCCCTTTAGCACATCATACTGGCTTCAAGAGCCAGGACTCCTGACTCAGGACTCGGGGTCAGGTCTACCGAGGACCTGAGATGAAATGAGAGAGAGAGAGAGAGAGAGAGAGAGAGAGAGAGAGAGAGAGAGAGAGAGAGAGAGAGAGAGAGAGAGAGAGAGAGAGAGAGAGAGAGAGAGAGAGAGAGAGAGAGAGAGAACCTGGCCTGAACCTCTTGGCCTGCCTCACCCCACCCCTGGTGCCACAGCTCCCAATGACCGCCCCCTGCCAGTGGGCCAGGATGGCAGGACCCATTCATCACCAGACATAAAGGTCAGGAGCTAAACCCAATTTACCCACACGCTTTCCCTTCGTCGCTCTAAAGAGTAATGAAGATGCAGGTGGCCAGCCGGGAGACCAGAGTTGCTTCTAAAAATGGGATATGTGTACGCCACTGGTCTAGAAGCGCCGTGGAGAGAGACACACAGAGGGACTTTTGGGATTTCAATATTTCAGCCCATTTTTGTGTTGAGTGCTTCAGTGATAAGTGTGGATTGAGCTGCTACACTCCCTCTGCGATAACCCTAGCGAGACACGACGCAGTCCTGGTATAACAGGGGCTAACTGAAGGGGCTAATCCGAGGTAGCCTACACATGTTCTAAATATATACTTTATATTCCCTATAGAACATCGCTATTGCAATTTGGTGCATCTTTGCCAAGATATGCCAATTCACATTATCGCTATGTTGTCACTGTTTAATGAAATTAGACGGTATATACTGTATATATACATACTGTATATGCATGTGGGAATACTCTTGACGAGTAAACACTATGGTATCCGTGACCTTAATTGGAGCTGTCGCTTTGAATGGTGTGCTCTCGCAGGAGTCTTATCATTGAACTGGCTGTGTAACACACTGCCAGTTGAGACTCAAGAGACTCAGATCCATAGAGAGGCACTCTGCACACAAACAAAATGTACCTTTTGACACTTCAGTAATGTTTTACGTCAATACTTGGGGTCCTAGTTGTAGTAGGCCTATCTATATTTAGATAGTACAGTAGTTTGTTGGCCTCTGGCCATGCACGTGTCTCCATCTTTAAAACATCCCTTTGAAGGACGTTTCCGTTCTGGCTCATTCCAAGGGTGAACCTTATCCACGTCTCATACACCAGGACCTTGTCCTTACCCCCGTGTCCCCCCTGTCCCCCGTCTGGACTGTGTCTCCTCCCCCCTCCCACCTGCCCTGCTCTCCTCCCAAGCCAATCCAATGACTTTCCTTTCATCCATAATTGAGAGGCTTAGCGAGGTGCATGGAGTACTGAAATGAATTAGCTGGAGGTATTAATAGCCGTCTAAAAATACAGCTCCAGGACTGTGTCCGCGGGGGCTCCTGGAGGTGACACTCCTCCAGTCTATCAAGCCATCAGTGGAGGCTGGAGAGTTGACACTATCCTCACAGTACGACTGTATAAGGCTGGAGAGTTGACACTATCCTCACAGTACGACTGTATAAGGCTGGAGAGTTGACACTATCCTCACAGTACGACTGTATAAGGCTGGAGAGTTGACACTATCCTCACAGTACGACTGTATAAGGCTGGAGAGTTGACACTATCCTCACAGTACGACTGTATAAGGCTGGAGAGTTTACACTATCCTCACAGTACGACTGTATAAGGCTGGAGAGTTGACACTATCCTCACAGTACGACTGTATAAGGCTGGAGAGTTGACACTATCCTCACAGTACGACTGTATAAGGCTGGAGAGTTGACACTCTACTCACAGTACGACTGTATAAGGCTGGAGAGTTGACACTCTACTCACAGTACGACTGTATAAGGCTGGAGAGTTGACACTCTACTCACAGTACGACTGTATAAGGCTGGAGAGTTGACACTCTACTCACAGTACGACTGTATAAGGCTGGAGAGTTGACACTCTACTCACAGTACGACTGTATAAGGCTGGAGAGTTGACACTCTACTCACAGTACGACTGTATAAGGCTGGAGAGTTGACACTCTACTCACAGTACGACTGTATAAGGCTGGAGAGTTGACACTCTACTCACAGTACGACTGTATAAGGCTGGAGAGTTGACAGTCTACTCACAGTACGACTGTATAAGGCTGGAGAGTTGACACTCTACTCACAGTACGACTGTATAAGGCTGGAGAGTTGACACTCTACTCACAGTACGACTGTATACGGCTGAACTCGCTAGACAATTGAATAAAAGCACAGCAACAGTGTTTTATGCTCTTTATTCTATTTTAACATTTACAACTACAATTTATTCTTTTACCTTCTTACACGGATGATTGATACGTGTATTGTCTCTTCTCTAAAATGCCTTTAGTTTTAGTATCGATTCTCCTTTAAATGATTCACGTTTTTTCTTGTCTATGTAAAGCACTCACAGACTTCACATGACTACAACACCACTAGCGTGAAGTATTCTATTGCACTTATTATATATAAGTTTATTCTAAGGATGAAAAATATCATTGAGTAAACATTTGGTCATCCCTACAATATCATCGCAATATCAATATCAAGGTATGTGCTAAAAAAAACAGTCTATAGTTCATTTTGTCCATATCGCCCAGCCCTAGTTCAGTCTGTTCTATTCCATTCTAATTAAATCCTGTCCCCATTTATAAGAACACAATGCATTGAAGACATCCAGCCTCTCTCTCTCTCTCTCTCTCTCGCCCTCTCTCGCTCTCTCTCTCTCTCTCTCTCTCTCTCTCTCTCTCTCTCTCTCTCTCGCCCTCTCTCTCTCTCTCTCTCTCTCTCTCTCTCTCTCTCTCTCTCTCTCTCTCTCTCTCTCTCTCTCTCTCTCTCTCTCTCTCTCTCTCTCTCTCTCTCTCTCTCTCTCTCTCTCTTGCTCTCTTGTTCCTGGTACTAATATAAGACATTTAGAGGAAACAGGTGTAAACTCCTATGTGTGTGCAAGTCCCCGCCAACCAGTTTGGGAACGTTCTACTCTACATAACCTCCTTCCTAGAACCTTTTCCTCAAGCGTATTCATGCAATTAGTAATTTTAGACAGTTATTGTAGTTAAAAATATAGCCATTTTTTGTGCTTTTTTGTCTAATTAGATGATTTGTTGAAAGTCATTTGGTTATAATGTTAATAACCAAATAGCTATTACCATTAGCTCGGGGTGAGGGTATAGCTTCAGTTGCTTTGTTAAACAGTCACATATTGGGGGGGGGGGGTGGGGGGGTAAAGGCAATCAACTTTTTGAGTTCCACTCTGCAATCGCAATTGTACGATGTGTTGACGCTGAGATAGATAGAAAATAACGAGACACTCATTTTGTTAAATTTGACAGAACAGCCCAACAGCAACCAACAGAGCACTATATCCCCTCTTCTGTCACAAGAACAACATGTAAACACACAGTATGTGTGTGTGTGTGTGTGTGCATGAGAGTGTGTGAGCATACGTGTATGTGTATTCATGTATGCATATGTGTGCGTGTGTGTGCTTGCGTGTGTGTGCGTGTGTGTGTGTGCTTGTGTGTGTGTATGTGTGTGGGTGCGTGCATGGGAATCACTCTCCCTTCCCACCGATTCTCTAGTCTGTCAAAACACATCCTCCACGCCTTCCCTCTCCCCTTTAACTAAATCCATCAGATCCTGTACTTACAGACGCACTGACAGCCCTCACTTTTTCAGCATCATGCCATTATCAATTCTCATTAAGGGGAGCTGTGGCTGAGCCCCTTTCAGATTTAGATCCGTGACCTGAAGGCAGTATAAATCACCTGTCAGTGTTTCTCTGCGTGAGACGGATGGAGCTCCGTCACCGGGGCTCCAGGCAGCCTGGAACAGCCTGGGAGGACACGCAGTGACACAAATGGTTTCATTATACAAGATAAAAGGATATTTTTGTTCATTTATCTTGTGTTGTAAGACAACACGAGAGAAAAAGAAAGAATATTGACGTGACGGCAGAAGATGCAGGACATGAATAATAACAATTAGAGACATCAGAACATTTACAACATGCACACATCACCCAAGAGGACACACAATATAGTTATCATTTGTTTAACCACAGAATGTAAATGTACATTATGGAGGGATATATATATATATACGGATGCAGAGGTGGGGACGGTAATAGAGATGAAAAAGAAGATTACGATTGAGATTGATTATAGTATTAACAGTATCAGAGGCTGTATGTCTAATGCGGTGGGTACGAAGATAGTCAGCCAACAGACTTTTTAACTCCCTTTTAACTTTTAACTCCAGAAGAGCATATTTAGGTTTGGCTTTTTGTTTTAGAATGTCAGGCGCGTTTCGAGAGGACAGCGTCCAGGGTTGGGCCTGAACACCCAAGCCTGTAGAAACACAGCGCCCAACGCTGTGTGGGCAGCAGTAGCTCGGTCTGTTGGGACTTGGCTTGGGAACAGGAAGGTCGCCGGTCTTAGTCTCAGAAACGCCGCCCTGGGCACTGCCGAGGTGCCCTTTGAGCAAGGCACCAGACCCCTACCCTGCTGCCCGTAGCAGCTGGATATACTAAATAGATGCCCACTGCTCCTAAAACTAGGATGGGTTAAATGCAGAGAAACTCATTTCACTGTGTGTGTGCATGTATGTAACCAATAAAGAGGATTCAATCCTCCAGATTTAGTGTGTGTTGAAACTTAAGTCACTTTTGAGAGGTGTAGAACGGACACATGTCATGGACCCGTTAACACTGGAGACGGTATTAACGGATCCAAAGTGCTATTTAAGTGCTCTGTGATGCAGCCTTGGTCGCTAAGGCTAAGGCTCTGCGCTCTCACAGGAGGACATTCAGTCATTGATTTGGTTCTGAATAGACATGCTATTATCCTTATGAGACAGGCTTGAGAATCAGTATAAATAGCACCGCACTGGTTAAGAGAACGGAGCCCTAATGAGTTATTGACGCATGCGCGCTCTCTCTCTCTCTCTCTCTCTCTCTCTCTCTCTCTCTCTCTCTCTCTCTCTCTCTCTCTCTCTCTCTCTCTCTCTCTCTCTCTCTCTCTCTCTCTCTCTCTTTGCTCCCCTGCCGCCCGTTTCATGCTCTGTGGATGCGTTTGTCGACTTATGTCACGCATGTCACTTCATGCATGTGTGTCCAAGGGAGACACACAGCATGCACATAGATGCATAGCCCCTGCACCCCAAGCTGAGGCAAAGGATTTACATATTTACATACTTGCAGAAATACAATATCCACTTGGCTGAGTGTACACTTCCAGCCTTAAATGGGTAAAAGAATAGTCTGTATTATTTATTCATCTCTTTATGAGGCCATATTTTCATTAATCGGCCCTGGCGGCAGACAGTAAGGTATTGATTGCACTCCTGCTTCAAGGCGGGTAAGCTGTGTGTGTGTGTGTGTGTGTGTGTGTGTGTGTGTGTGTAAAGGAATCTATCAAGTGGATGCAGCCCACCCACTGCAGTGCCTCCCTGAGGGGAAGCCAGCCAGACTCTCTGGGGCTGGAAGTGAACCACAGCTCTCTCTCTCTCTCTCTCTCTCTCTCTCTCTCTCTCTCTCTCTCTCTCTCTCTCTCTCTCTCTCTCTCTCTCTCTCTCTCTCTCTCTCTCTCTCTCTCTCTCTCTCTCTCTCTCTCTCTCTCTCTCTCTCTCTCTCTCTCTCTCTCACTCCACTGACCCCAACCCTTAAGCTCAAGGCTTAACCCAACCCCAATACAACTAAAAGCATCATCCACGCATTAACACAAGCGTCAAGCGTCAATGGGGAGTTAGAGAAACAGCTATTTTCTTGAAAAGCCCCATGTTAGGTTGAGGGTAAGGATCAGCGAGGAGTGGTCGAGGGTGCCTGGGGGTCACGTGGAGGTCGTGTCAACTCTCTCAATACATATCTCCCATATTGATCTATGTATGGCAGGCTTAACACAGATTTGAATAATTCAAAGCACTTGGACGAACAGAGCCCCGCAATCAGCTGGGAGCTCCAGACAGGAGGTGCGATGGAGTGGATAGGACCCAACACGGACACTGATTGCTTGGCCCACATGCATAATTAAGCACCAGTTGAGTGCATGTGCATGCATGTGCCTGTGTGTGTGTGTGTGTGTGTGTGTGTGTGTGTGTGTGTTTGTTTGAAAAGAAGCGCCCGGTTTAGCCACAGACTCACACATTGAGTGTGCGATGCTTGGGCATTAACTGTAGGTCTGTTTTCCGCAAGCGAAACGTGCACATGCACACAATGCTACATGAGCAGCCACACGCCCCCCGACCTAACAGCCACTCTCAAGGACAGACGCAGCGCCACAGCCGCGATGTATGTCCACCATATGGCTCCTATTAGTACAAACCAAGCAGATTATCACAGGGAAAGCTGCTTCAAAAAAAGGGCGTACAAAGCGACAGAACGAGGCGCTCCGTACTCGGCTGAACTGTGCCGCGTGAACGCGTCGGACCTCGGCAATGCTGAAGGTCTCACGTTGATTTTTTTCAAGCGTGAACACACGTGTAAGCGAACGCAGCGCATGGCCCTTTGAACTAGTCATGCACACACATTTCACGTTTCAATGTGCGTTGGGTGGACCATCAAGTGGAGGACGTGTTTCATGGCCTTTTCTGTGGGTGTGGTTGGGGTCATAAGGTCATATTGTTATGTTTCGGCATAATAACAAAAAGCAAATGCGTATTCCGTATATTCCCGGGGTTTAGAAGTTTTTCTTGTGGGTTTTCGTCGCATAAAAGCACTACGGTTAAAGAGTTAAGGGCTGTGGTTGTAAATGTCTTGCATTTCTGTTCCTCCCACAGTACTTAAGAAGAAATAAAACCCTGGAGGAACATTATAGTAGGTTATTTTCTTTAAAGGGAAAGCGTGTGTCATCGATGTGCGTTGGAAATTGAAAAAAAAAAAAAAAAGGTTCTCATTTTTTCTTTTGACCTCTTTGTCGACCTCACTGGAAGAGGCTTACCTCGCGTAAGCCTCCCACCAAAAGGTTGACAAAGAGATGAGAAGAAATGTGACAGTAAGTCAGTAGGTAGTAAGTAGAAGTTAAATGATGAACCCCTCAGCCATTTAAGCCAGCCAGCCAACCCAGGAAAAAAAAGCTGAAAAAACATAAATAAATAAGTTGTCCCCGTGACGATGACCTTACAGTGCGACCTCCCGGCGGTGACACCCTCTCCCCCCCTTCTCCACCCCCCCACCCCCGTGCGGCGGGGACACAGATGGCGTTGGGCTGCTGTGTCCGGGGCGGAGGGGCTGTCTGTCTGTCTGTCTGGCGTACTGACAGCAGCTTAGCACCGGAGGCTCATTAACAAGCAGCAGCCGGCACCACACACAGCGACAGCAGCATCAACAACAACAACAACCACCACCACGACGACTGAAATGACGACGACAGCCATACTGCAGCCAGACGTCTTCATAGAGTAACCACATACAGATATCTATGTATTCACTCGCACACACACACACACACACACACACACACACACACACACACACACACACACACACACACACACACACACACACACACACACACACACACACACACACACACACACACACAAATAAACACGCATGTACATACAGCATGCCCACTAACACACACACACACACACACACAAATAAACAGGCATGTACACACAGCAAGCACAAAAAAACACACACACACACACAAATAAACACACAAAAAAATCGGTATGTTGCACAGCACGCACGCACGCACCACAAACCCACAAATACACACACACTCACAAACAAGGGAGTGTGAAATGTACACACAGACAGATATGCATCCAATGCACTCGCATAGACAACCAAATGCATAGACAGCCAAATAATCCACACATACAGAACGCATGGTATTTACCATTAGTGTAATAAGAGGGTATTCTGTACCCCGGCGACTGATTCGATTGATAAAATCCCCAAATGAATATAAATGGATATGAAAAACACAGCTGAACGCAATCCGTTCAATAATAAATATCGGCAGTGGGTAATCACAGTTGCTTCACAGTAATTGCGGCAAACATTAGCAGTGCAAACACATCGCTCTACATGTAGCCATTAAAATGCTACACGCTGGAGCGGCTCCCTATTCCACACCTCCAAGTGGTAAACGTGAGGCTAATGCCGTGGTCCTCATGCTTGCATAATGGATTCTGTCGAGTGCCAACCAGTGGTGCGCGGTTAAGGTATTTTCTCACCCGAAATCTGCATTCTACGGTGATGGCTCCCGACCGATATTCAAACCGCTATTACACAATGACCCGTTTGCCATTTACCATAAACACTACGCTAAAACAAACATGGTTATTCACCATAGTCTGAACTAAGGCTTTTCTTTCATCGTCAACATGAAACAAAAGTCATGAAATATGTAAAAATGATATTTGCCGATTGTATTATCAGCTGAGATGACAGAGCAAAATGAAGCCGTAGCTTTGTGTGTTGCTTTGGTTGTTTTATTTCAAATAAAGGAGATTTGCAGACAACCATAATGGGCTCAGAGAATTCCAACCCTATTATTGGTGGCCTAGGCCTAATGCATTAGGATTAATGAACCAAATGACAAAAGTAGCCAATGTTTGACTTAATAGCATAATAGGCTTTCTT
This sequence comes from Muraenolepis orangiensis, assembly GCA_027704905.1. Classification (NCBI taxonomy): domain Eukaryota; kingdom Metazoa; phylum Chordata; class Actinopteri; order Gadiformes; family Muraenolepididae; genus Muraenolepis; species Muraenolepis orangiensis. Next base: position 340,890 of record JANIIK010000041.1, on the reverse strand, counting down.
CATTTTATCTGAAAAAATTAAGAAGTCGATTTTATGCTAACCAGCCCGCAAACGACCCACATATTATAAATCCAGAAGAAAGGCTGATCCTACACCCACGGTAATAGTGTGGTCATACGGGCCAATTACTCAATCCGCACATCTCTAGCGCAAGAGTGTCTTTTGGCAGTCGTTCTGCCAGTTGTTGTCAAGACACTACCATAGCTCATTGGCAGTTTTAATTATGACACCAATTATAGCTGGTAGGAGAAGCGCCTGATCTTAAAGGGGAACGTTTGGCAAATGTTTTACCGGCTTCGTATCATTTCAATTTGGGTAGTATATGCAGACGAACAATGTTTACCTTTCTTCCATGTTGCCTGGACCCAGCTATCCTAACCGCCGTCCACCTACCATCTTACCCTTACCTTCGTCAGGACTTTGAATCTGCGCTGAGCTGCGCCCCAGAGACAGAGAGCTACAGAGAGCAACAACTCGGCAACAACTGCAGATGTTGTTATACACTATATCCCATATGCGGACAGAGGCTGAATAGTGGCTCAGTTTACCTTTAATCGTTGAGTCATTCAAGTGTGTGCTGCTGTTCTGCCTCTTTGGGTTTTGAATAGTCAAATATTCTTGATTTACTATTCAGCAGATGCTTTTATCCATTATTTATTTAAGTACTGCACGTTACAGTAAATTCAGATTCATGTCGTTCAGGGGCAGGAAAGGGTAAGGCATCTTGCTGGGAATCTAACCCTAGTAGTAGTACATTTCAGTGCTGGCCTGAGAGTCGAACACCCAAACCACTTCAATCTGGTCCCCAACTATTATTAACTATTACCGATACTTCTTATGTCATGAAGCTGATGCACAACTCAAAATGTTAAGCCCCAACTCTCAGGTCTAGAGAGAGATGATCAGTGGCACCCTAATCTCTCCACACTATGGCCGACATTTGAATAAATCCTCATTGTTAACAGGGTATCCGATTGACCTTTCTGTGCACCGTCTCCCGCCCCCCACTCCACCTCTCCCCGGCCTTCATCACGTCAGACGCTTCCCAGGGAAATCTGAATTCTTCTTCTTCTTTCTGTGACCTCGTCAGCAGGATTTAATGAACACACGGCTCCATAGAAAATAACATGACGTCGTCCTTCAATTCTGAGGCCAGGGTCTCTGGGCGGTTTATAGTACATGTGTCGGTGTGTGTGTGTGTGTGTGTGTGTGTGTGTGTGTGTGTAAGTGTGTGTTCAGCAGGTCTTAATTAGAGGAGCCCCGGAGGGTCTCTGCTGCCTTATGCATGAGACTAAAAGACTTCCATGAATATATTAGCCGCTGCGGCTGCGTTTCGCTACGCTAGCTGTTAAGTGAGGAGAAACCCGATATACAACAGATTCTTCATGGGGGGGGGGGGGGGGGTTATTCAGCCACGACAGAATACAAATGGTTCGCTTGACTGTCGGTGGGGGGGGGGGGGGGGGGGGGGGGGGAAAGGAGCAGTGGGAGTTTTGCCCCAAGACCATGACCTTCATACCTGTAGCAGTCCAGTAGCGAATGGCGTTGGAGATGCAGATTCAGCCACTGGCTGCCACAGTGGCGAGTCTGGACACCTGATATACAGGTCCCTTACTGGGACCACCAGCGAGGACACGACCAATGGAGAATATAAAAACAGTTGCGGATCTTTGCGTTGTAGCCGAGAGGAGCTACGTATACCATCCCCCTTGGTTCCTACTCTTAACAAACTTATCATGCATACATGCATGCACATACACACTTATTACCACACAGACACACCATGCACAGATACACACATAGAGATACACATACACACTTATTACCACACAGACACACCATGCACAGATACACACATAGAGATACACATACACACTTATTACCACACAGACACGCCATGCACAGATACACACATAGAGATACACATACACACTTATTACCACACAGACACGCCATGCACAGATACACACATAGAGATACACATACACACTGCTTGTGAGTTTGCGTATCTTTGTGTGACACAAAGTTGTGTTGAAGGAATAACCCACCACCTCCACCACACTAGAAGCTTTAGGAGTCCAAAGTGTTGCATTCTAAACCCAGCTCTGGTGATGGATTTCAGGTTTACACTCGTGGGACTGAGTTGATCTGTTTTTTTCATCACATTTTGCGCAACAAACGTGAGGTTTGTTTTTGTTCACGCTGCTATTTTTGTTTTGATGTTCCTGTTGGACGTGGGAAAGGCTGTGGAACACACACGCACACACACACACACACACACACACACACACACACACACACACACACACACACACACACAGGTGTGTGTGAACCTGGACTTTCAGTGAATTTGGCACATATTGATTCCACAGCCTTCCAACCCGAAGCATATGAAGATTTTATATGGGATAGGATATTTTCTTTTCTTTTTTATACATAGATATTATTTTTCCTAAGGCTGTTAAGATAGAATGGCTTCCTTTAGGATGTACACACAAGTCTTTTTCATTCCAGACACAGCCCACAGCAGACTCTCCACGGTGTTGTGAAATGATAATTACAATATAATAATTACAATATAATAATTACAATCAGCTAATATTAACAACCGGGAGAAGTGACAGCCCCCAGCTAGATGACCATGCTGCATCACACCAGACCACCACATGGGTTTGTGGTGCGTGTTTGTATGGGGCATTATGAACTAAAATAATGTTATCTGTATCAAATAATAACATCAGTTGATTAGTGATATGGTCGTATGTAATCCTGTACAATGCTAGTGTTTACAACAAAGGCAATCGTATTGTATTATTTTGTTTTTGGAAAAAAAATAAAAACAATTTTGCCCATTACAAAATCGGATAAGGTACAAAACTGTCCATCTCCCTGGGCTATATTACTTGTTATATATATGATATACTTATTATATATATACTGACCTGGACTCACTGTACTTTGCTTGAGATAAAAGTGTCTCCTAAATAACAGCAATAAAGACCTCATTCTAGATTGTTTAACTCCTGGCCACCGCAATCCATTCCCCAGGATTTCCATCACTCTGATGAGAGAAGAAGGATCTCCTTAATTAACTTCATTCCTTCCCATCATCAAGCAGACAGAATGGATCACTTGCAGCTAAACGCAATCTTGAGGGGCTTCTTAGTGAGCAATTTATTTCCCTGAATGTAAATTGTGTTAAATTGTCTGCGGAAGCTCTATATTGGATGTGAATACATATTCTCTGTGACAGGGTAAGCACATCTCCTTCAGATGACTGTATGATGAAGAGTCCTTATTTTCTTAAGAGTTAGTGGGTGCCACGAGGCTACGGTCGGTCATTCAGCTCCCTTTGTGCTTCGTTACACATTCATAGGTTAGCCATATTCATACTTACGTGGTTATGCCAATGTGCACTGTGGGCACCCCTTGGTGAAGCAGAACGGCAGGTACAAATATGCCATACCTAAAGGCACATAGGCACTACAGAGCGACATGAGTAGTGAGTGGGAAGGGGGGCAGGATAGAGTCTATTGACTCCCAGTCCGGGATCAACATACCGGTCAGCATCCTTAACCAAGAGGCCTGTATATGACATCAATCGTAATTCACTGTAAGTCTCCTTGGATAAAAGAGTCTGCTTAATAAGTAAATAGTGTCAGGGGTTTGTTTACATCTCTTCTAGTATAGATGTATTGTTTCTTTATAGTTCATTATACTAAAGAGTAGCCTGTCTACACATTAAAATCTCGTTAAATTGTTAGGGATTAAAGTAAAGCGTTGGGAAAATGTCAGGTATTTCCCTGTGTGTGTCGCACAGAGCTCCGCTCTCCTTGAAAAAGCCACGGTTGTTCTACTGTGTGTGTGCGTGTGTGTGGATGGAATCAGGGTAGTCATTTTGATTCATTTACACGCTCACTTTGGGTTCACTTTTCATTCGGATTAAGTGCCATGAACTCAACAACCGTCGCAGAGGTGTGTCACCAGAGTACATAAACACGAGGGGAAACGGACAAGCATAGCTATTTCATCCTTCAACGTTAAATATTGTGCCGCGCTGAAATACCAGAGGTGACAGGTTATTGTACAACGACAATAACAACAATAACACATTGAAAAACCTAGAGTCTGTAAAGCTCCAAACAGTGTGAGCAGAGGCGATGTCAGTGCTCATATTGGAGCTCCATTATTTGACCTTCTCCACTCGATTCAAATGTGAACTTCGGGTTCAAATAAAGACAATAATTTCTATCCCACAAAACAGTAGAGGATTGGTTGGAAATGACAAATAAAATATGTAGTATTAAATAACATTACCACTTACCACTAGCAGACTTGTACACATGGTGAAACACAACCACTTAACACACACTTAACCAAACACTCGTTTCCAGGAACTGTAATATGGGTGAAGGCTTTCATAGGAACCAGTCAAAATGAGAGCTCTTAACTAAACTGGTAGGAAACTAAACTTTCCAAGCAAAAAGTAGTTGTGTTGCGTAACGCTGTTGTGTTGTGTTGTGACTCAACGGTGACGCCAGTTCCCTCTGTTCTCAACTCAATCAAACACGCAAAGCCCTTCTGAAATGTAATGGAGTACGAGAACAGATGAGAGTAATTAGTACGATCACATGACTATCACAACCACAAGCCAGCCCCGCTTGTTCATTAGCAGACGTAATGCTTGTTGACACACAGTGACGTCAAACATATGCCAGTTTAATGGCAATTTGCAAATTACGTCAGCCACGCTTTTAACAATTTGTGGACAGTCTTTGGCAGAACAATGTCGAGTTTCCTCTGTGGAAGTGGCTCGAGTGTGGTTATCGGTTCACTTAGCCAGTGTATATTAAATGGGTTGTCGGCATGTTCACCGCTAATTGCTAATTGCTTAGAATTCCTATCTATAAAGTCTATAAATTGGATGTATACATGACCTGAATCAAAAGCAATTTGTATTGCTTTTGTGTCAATAAGCTTCACTGCTGCTGATGTAATTGCTACGCTCATTTTACACAGCTCCTAAACGCCGTCTCCGCTTCCTCTTGTCTCCTCATCACCTCATGCTCTTCTGGGGGTGGACCCCTCTCTGCTTTCCCCCTGCTGTCCGCCATTCTCCCCTCTGTGACTTATTGAGGAAGTTAGTTAACTTCCGTTCACTTAACCCCGAGGACCACCAGGCTTAAACGTTTACACCTCCAGCATGTTGGCAGTGTATCAATCAAGTATCACGATGTATTCCAGTACCCATGTTTTGTCCCACCCATACTTTTCCTCTCTCTCTCTCTCTCTCTCTCTCTCCTGGCTATCTATGTGATCGGTTTAATGAGCTCTCTCTGAGCTCTCTTTAAGCTCATTAACCTTTGCGGGTGGTTCTTCCCAGAGAGAGAGAGAGAGAGAGAGAGAGAGAGAGGAGAGAGAGAGAGAGAGAGAGAGAGAGAGAGAGAGAGAGAGAGAGAGAGAGAGAGAGAGAGAGAGAGAGAGAGAGAGAGAGAGAGAGAGAGAGACCTCTGGGAGATACAGCAGGGCTCCATGACACCCCGTTTAATACAACAGTGGCCCTGCTGAAACACACACACACACACACACACACACACACCGAAAAATGAGATAGATAAATATATCAGATCTGAGGAAACATGTTCTTTAAATTTCCCTTGTGTAAGGCAGAAAAGAAAATCCATTGTAAAGTTTAATGGCAGCCAGAGTTTGTAAAGTCAGCCTTCTGTGCAGTATGTGTTTCATTCTGAGCTGTGAACATTAGGTTTTTTATTATATACTGACTTTTTTTGGAAAACAAACCTTTTTGCCTCCAAGCTTTGCAATAAACAGGACCAAAAGCTAATGTGTCCCTGTGCATACACACTTGATACAAAAATGCGTAAAAGTTATTCAGCTTTAAAGTGGCTTACCCTCAAAGTGACTCCATGCTAGCCTCCTCATTAACATGCAGCAGCAGGGGTAGCTCCCGCCTTCTGTAGACCTTGGATGGGCTACCTGAAAAATGGTCACAAGCAAAACAACTTAATCACAAGATGAACAGAGGCATGAAGGTTCTCTACACACACACACACACACACACACACACAGACACACACACACACACACACACACACACACACACACACACACACACACACACACACACACACAGACATTAGTCTCTGCAATATACTCCACTTGAATAAGGATGGTTTCATCTGGTTTATCCTCACCAAAAAAACGGTAATTAAGTACTAAAAATGCACAGCAACATCTCATCTTAATGTATTTTATGAGTTACCAACTGAAGCAAATGTCAGCAAAGGCAAATGTCACATGAGTGACTTTCACTTTAATTAAACCAAATTATCTTTTGGTTCACAATATCCACATCTCATCCGAGGATGTATTCTCAGAATGGTGTTATGTTATCTATTAAAAACAAGTCAAATGCACATCAAAAGCTACCATGCGGTGCGGCCCTATCCAAACACTGCCGTTTAAAAAAAAACAGTATTTCTCCATGGGCTCTGTGTTGTAAACAACATAATACACACAACGATGTGTTAGAAACAACACATCCACTCTCTTCACAGTCTCGAGGGACGCGGGGCTATGACGCGGGGCTGTGATGCGAGGCTGTGATGCGAGGCTATGAAGGCTCTGTGGATCTCACAGCCTGCTTTCCTCTTCCGTCTCCGTTTCTCTCTCTGTCTCTTTTACGGGCGCGTCTCCCTCGGGAGGAAGCCACGTGGTTCTCCCTCGAGCAGATGCACCACGGCTGTAATCGCTCGTCTGAACCAATATTATCTTGCCGTGTTTTGTTTTTTTTCCTGCATGAAAAGGGGGGGGGGGCTGCATATGCAGAACATCTGCACATGTGGACACAGGGTGAGTCGTTTCAGTTATTCAGAGATATAGGTTACACAAGGTTAACAGCCACTGCACCCGGAGAAGATTAGCACCATGCAAATTGTGTTTTTATTACTTTTAAGGTCACAGCCATCTTTAAAAGCCATGGCAGGATGGAGCCAGCGGTGGCAGTAGCTGTGTGCAGAAAAGCCTTTGATGTAATCAAAGAAACATCACTGTGAATCATGCAAATTGTCATTTGCTCATGAGATAACACGGAACCTCAGTGAGAGGTAACCTCACAATGGCATCAGCACTACGGAACATGGGTGAGGAAAAACATCCAAGTTATCTAATACAAAGGAGGACTTGAGCCTATTTTGTGCCATGTGATATAACGGCCTGAAAAGGATTACATCATCGTTTGGGATGGAGGTGGGGCTGGGAGAAAAGATCTCGACTGCTCTCTGGTGGTCGTATAGCAAACTACACCATTCCTTGAACGGAGAACATTTGTTGTGGCACCACCTCCTCCGTGAACGGCGAAACAAGACAGTGTCGTTACGCAAACAGCATCTCTATACCACCCCCCCCCCCCTCCACTATCAAATCGGCGCACTATCAAATGGACCTTAGTTCCAGCGCGAGGCTAATGGTTGGGATGCCACCAGACAGCTGCTTGGTGTTTGTATAATCACGTGGAGGGCCCGTCTTCCCAGTGACTCACTGGCAGTCATTAGTAAGGGATTAGGACTCTCGTTTGAAGTCGCTGCAAAATGGCAAGAAGCATCCAATTCTTACCCAAGAAGGCGCAATCTGGCTTCTCCCCGGGACGCCATCACACAGCGCCGTGCACGGTGGCGCCATCAAGTAGTCCATCAAGCGTGTGCTTGTTAATGAGCAAAATAAAAATATAAAGGCGTCTTATTGGCTCACACATGGCCAATAGAATGGTGGCTTTCGATTGCTATCAGAAGGTCTTAATTTGTCTCCCAACTCATATAATTGCTGCAGCCTGGTTTCTACAGCACAACACAGTAATAACCAGAGCAATAAGCTGGTGGTTGGCTTCAAAGAGTAGAAATTCCCCCAAAAATTCCCCAAAGTTTCAAGCATTTCACTGACGAATCGAGCCATATACAAGTAGAATGCGGCGGTAACATAGGCCAGTAGCAGAAAGCAAGGTCAGTGATCTGGCCTTCTGACCTTATTCCAAACATTATTTATGCTATTATTAATTAAAAATAAGGATATATATATAAATACTAATAATATAATATTATAAATACATTATATGATACTAATAATGAATAGTATAGTATTAAATAATAATAATTAAATATTACTATTACTAATTCAGCCGAAAGGATCAGGGTTTGATCACCAATATAGGCCTACTCAGACTACCTGTAGGCATCCCTGAGCCCTAACCTCTACCTGCTCCTTCATGACATAGGCCGATATCTACACTCCTATTTGCTTAGGATAAATAGAGTTCAGATTCAGAATTCAGATTCAGAAAACTTTATTAATCCCGAGGGAAATTAAGGTGCAACAGTTGACACAGGGGGAATAAATGCACACACAAGAATACTAAAACCTAAGCTAAAAAACAAAACAACAACTAACTAAAATAAAACTATTATAAACAAAAATAGTTAAAATAATTCTAAATGAAGTCTAAATGTATTGATAAGTGAAGATAATTTACAGTATTATAACAGTAGTACGTAGGTATATACAATACACAACAATACGTATAGTGCAAATTGGCAGTAATAATATATTAATAAATAACTCAACTGAAAAGAACTGAAAAGTGACATGTGAAAAGTGAAAAAGTGAAAAGTGAATTCGGATTTGAAATAGAATTTACAGTGCAAAGTACAATGAGATGATTACAGTGCGTTGACCAAAAATAAAATAAAAATAAGTACGTTGGCCTCAGGTCACTAAGTCTCCACTGTCCCTCTCACGACCCGAGGTAGAGGAATTATAGAGTCTAATAGCCACAGGAAGAAAGGACTTCCTATGGATGCAGCTTGCGCAGCATCCTTCTCTCAGACACCACCAACAAGGAGTCCAGCTGGACCCCCAGGACAGCGCCAGCCTTCCTGACAATCCTGCTGATCTTGTTGGCGTCTGCTGATCTCAACCTGCTTCCCCAGCACACGACTCCGGAGAAGATGGCACTGGCTACCACCGACTGGTAGAACACATTCAGCATCTTGTTGCAAACGTTGAAGGACCGGAGCCTCCGCAGGAAGTAAAGACGGCTCTGGCCCTTCTTGTAAACCGCCTCAGAGTTCTTGGCCCAGACCAGTTTGTTGTCCAGATGAACTCCCAGGTATTTATATTCCTGGACAGCTTCAGCGGACACACCCTTGATGGAAATGGGTGTGGGTGTAGATTTCCTCCTGCGGAAGTCCACCACCATCTCCTTCGTCTTGTCAGTGTTGAGCTGCATATGGTTCAGCTCACACCACTCAACGAAGGAGTCCACGACGCCCCTGTACTCCTCATCGTTTCCCTCGCTGACACAACCAACAACTGCAGAGTCGTCCGAGAACTTCTGCAGATGGCAGGACAAAGAGTTGTATTGGAAGTCTGAGGTGTACAGGGTGAACAGGAATGGGGAAAGAACAGTTCCCTGTGGAGCACCAGTGCTGCTGACCACAGTGTCAGACACACAGTCCTGCAGTCTGACAAACTGTGGACGACCCGTCAAATAGTCAGTAATCCAGGACACCAGGGAAGAGTCCACCTTCATCGCCGTCAGCTTACTTCCCAGCAGGGCAGGCCGGATGGTGTTGAACGCACTGGAGAAGTCGAAAAACATGATTCTCACAGTGCTCCCGGGTCTGTCCAAGTGGGCGTAGGCACGATGGAGCAGGAAGATGATGGCGTCCTCCACTCCCAGTTTCGGCTGGTAGGCAAACTGAAGAGGGTCCAGTGATGATCTCAGGGAAGTGTCAGGCTGACACTTCCCTCAAGTCGGGTGTGGAATGTGGATGTGACTTTTTAGATTCCGGCCACGACAGCAGTGGCGGCTACAGACCATAATAAGTCATCCAGAGTTCTCCGCCTGTACTGCTTATTCTACAGCGAAATGTAGCAGAACTAATATCTTTAAATATTAGTCCAATCGTTCACAGTGGATGGCTCCCAGCTCTCCGCAGGCGGAGAATACAGATATCATTTCACGAGCACCTCGCCAACGCAGTGCAGGATCTCATTTCAGTTGCTAATGTATTCACGTTGGAAGCGTTTCCCCTTCTTCTCGCTTTGTTCCCTGGAAGCAAAGTGTTTAGTGTGCCAAGGTAATGATTTCTTAGAGTGGTATTTACAGGCTTGAATGGGAGAGAGAGAGAAAGAGAGAGAACGAATGAGAGAGAGAGCCAGAGAGAGAGAGAGAGAGAGAGAGAGAGAGAGAGAGAGAGAGAGAGAGAGAGAGAGAGAGAGAGGGGGGTGAATAGATGAGGTGTAATGCTAGTCCATGTGCACATTTAATTAGTTTTGTTTCTCGGTCCATCTTCGATAGTTAGCCATCTCCTGCGTCTAGATTTCTTAATAGCGACGACAGCCACGCGGTTTGTATTCATGAAGTGCGCAAATGAAAACACATTAAATCGCCGTTGCGTTACCAACATTTTCATCTAGCCTACTTAGCCCACATATGTCACCCTTCTGCGTTACCAAATTAATGTTTAATACAACTGAACGCTTGCTTGCACGCCATCAATTCCAAGATGACATGACTGCGTAAGGTATGCAATTTAGTCATTTGGACACTTTCAATCAAAGAGACATACATGAATTCCGATACAGGTCATTATGGAGCAGGTAATAGGTCGGCATCCTGCTCAAGGATACTGACCGGTAGGCTGTGGTCATGGGGGATCGAACGCAGTACCTTTTGGCTAGGAGACACGATACTAAATCCAAGCCCTTAATGTAGGCCATTTGGTGGATGCTTTTATCCAAAGCGCCTTACACATGCACTGAGTGAATACAGTCATGGGTGGCCCCAGCGGGACTCAATGGAGCCCCAAACCCTGGCAGTGTTAACACCATGCTCCAGTAGAGAAAGACACAACATGAACAACTAACTTCTCATCTTCCTTTTTTAACTCATTGCTTCGGTCACACCGGTTTTGAGCTGACTTAACGTTAATCATGAAATTATTATTTTGTATTTTCAGTCAGTCAACGTATAGCATATATAATGACTATATATATATATATATATATGTATATGTATATATATTATACATAATGACATCATTTTTAAGGGAAAAAAAAGAGAAAAAAAATGGGCTACCCAATAAAGCACGGCTAAAATAGTTATTCAGGTCATCTGCTGGAGTTAAGCTACTGAATGAGCACATTCTAATAGGCTAGGAAGCCCCGGGCGAGAGCTGCTATTGGTTATTCCAAACATGCCGCTGCTGACTGACCTTGAAAAAAGACTTGTTTATACAAATTGAAATTAAACAGCAGAGAGCATAAATAGAAAAGAACACTTTGGTGGTTTAATTTAAAATAACTCTTTGTGAAGTATATCCCCCTTTAAAACAACACATGACGATACAACCGTGTGCTGCACTGAAACCATGCCCAGTCCTTATAGGTGCTAATGCCCGTCATATCTCTTTAATGGAATGGGACCGAATGGTGGATGGTGGATGTGAGAGGTTTGTGGGGTGGGGGGGGGATATGTGGGCCAGGGTGGTTATAAGGAATGGGGTTTAGGGTCTCCAGCACTCGCTGTAAAGAAAAATAATGCTCCCTGGGGCGCTGAATATGTCATCCAGCTCGGCATTGCTCAGTTGGCCACGCAAGCCAACCTTTTTGAAATGTCAGCGCCATAAAACCCGCAAAGGATTCAATGTGTCGGACCCACTGGTGTCAAACACCATTAGTTTTAATCCTATTTGCAGTGAAATTGCTCTTGAAAGGTAAAGGGATCTAGAACTGTCCTCACACCCCGGGAGAGGCCACTGTAAATATCTCTCTCCATGTCTACCTCTCTATCTCTCCGTGTCTATCTCTATCTATCTCTCCCTCTCTCTTTACCGTCTCTCTCTCGATCCGAATCTCAATGAATGTCTGTCTCTATATGTCCTCTCTTACTGTCTCTCTCTTTCTATATCTGTAAATCCCACCATATCCATCCATCTCTCTGCCCCTATAGCTCTGCATGTCTATCTCTCCCTCTCTATCTGGCTCTCTGCAGATTGTTTCTCTCCAAAAGTTCATTGGGTTGGAAAGAGGATAACTACATTCGGCTGGGCTGGAATGGGTGCAATAGCTGACAGGTTTATTTGTTAGCTGAAAGTTAAATAACTGGTAGCTCTAACTTACATAACTGATAGCTCTAAGTTAAATAACTGACAGCTTTGCTATCTATGCAACTGCTGCATTGAAACTGAAACAAAATAGGAAGTGAAAGTATGAAGTTCCCCCACACACATATACTCTATATATATATACTGTATATATAAATGAGTTGCCCTGCTATAGATATTTACATATAAGGATGGAATCAAGCTGAGCAGTTTCAGTTCCACTTCATGTTAAGGAACTGCTATATAGGTTAAGTAACTATTATAAGTGCTATATGTGAAGTAAATGTTAGGCTAGCAATACATTATGTAAATGTCAGTGAAGTGAAGTAGGCCTAACTGCCAGCTGTAAGTGAAGTACCTGTTTGCTATAAGTAAACTGTTATTAACTGTTAGCTATGTAATATAACTGCACTCCGGTTCGCACTGACAGTGCACACAGTACTACATCTATACATACAGAGACAATACACCAGTGGTGAAGTCAGGGCCTTCAAGGTATTCAGAGAAGACCCTGGAACCCTCAGATGAAACAAAGTAAAATAAAATGTAATCAAATTTAAATTAAATGAATAAATGAGAATGGTATCTGTGTTGTTATCTGTTATATTTTAGTTTAACGTTGATTTGTTTGTCTTTCTCGGTCCATGCACTACGCATTTGAGTGGTTTTGTTTTAGAAAAAAATGCAACCAATCAGATATTTTTCTGGGTTGCTGGGAAGAATATCCTTCAACCAAAGTACTCGTGAATGCTTTGGCCCTTAAACTGAATGAGAGTGTACGTTTGGATCGACAATTTGATCAACCAATCATATATTGGTTTGTAGCCAATGGGCGTATTCTTTCCGATTTCCCCACAGGTCCATAGTGCGCTAGAAGGTCCATTTAGTTCACTGGCCTCAAGACCTAGGATCTAGCTTAGTGCTACGTTGTTTTTTTTATACGTAGTTTTTTTACGTCGAAATGGCAACAGGTGAAGATGATGTTCTTGGGGATTTGTTGTTAGTACCCCTTTTCAAGACAACCATTCACCGGCACCATCGAGAGTGTTCTTACAGGGTGTATCACCGCCTGGTACGGGAACTGCACCGCACTCGAGTGCAGAGCACTTCAAAGGGTGGTGGGACGGCCCAGTTTATCGTTGGAGGTGAGCTCCCCTCCCTCCTAGATATATACAACCAGCGGTGTGTGGCCAAGGCCAAACGCATCATAAAAGACAATTCCCACCCCAGCCACGAACTGTACTCACTGTTACCGTCAGGCAGGCGATACCGCAGTATCAAGTGCCGTACAAATAGGCTTAGAGATAGCTTTCACAGTCAGGCCATCAGGCTGCTGAACAAGGGCGTATAGCATATAACAATGTATATTTTATTACATTGATTTATATATACATATTGCTCTTTGTCTGTGCTGATATATTGCATTTTATAAATTGCATTTTTTTTAAATATATTTAACTTTATACAGTTTTGTAACTGCTCGTCGGGTATTTCACATAAGATTTTCACTCACTGCTTTATACTTGTGTAAACTGTGAGGTGACAATAAAATTGACTTGACTTGACTTGATTCAGTGTAAAGGTGGACATTATAAAAAAGTTGTAACGATCCCCGTCACCACTGCATCTGTGGAAAGGACATTGTCCGCCCTCAAACGGATAAAACATATGGAGGAACAGAACAATCCCGACTCACGGGATTGGTGAGTGAGACTAATTTGTTTTTGCTGGTTTTGTCTCAGTGTTGCATCTCGTTGAGCTGATTGCATTTTGTTTCCACACACTTGTTGAATGATTAGTTAATGGCTGTCTTGAGTTTGTTAAGCATTGTTGTGCATTTAAATTGATAACATAACTTAACGTAACTAAGAGTTACAAAATCGTGATCAATAATCAGTGCTAATGACAAGACATATGCCAGAGACAAGTAAAAGGTAAGAAAAAGGTCATGTTAACATATTTGTGCACAAACTCGATTGGTCGCCATTGTTTATTTTCTTCTTGTCGGAGCAGTGGAGAGGGCGCATGGGATTGTGGGATATCCTAATCAGCGAAGGATGCGTCTATGGTGCATTAAAACCCTGCCTCGTCGGAGGCACCTCAGCAGGGAGCATGTTTAGTAAATATTTGATTGAGACATGACTTGACGCCTCCCTGCCTCCCAATGCTACCTGAGTAAGCAGCATTTAAAACCGTCTGGGGCACAGCCAAATACATAAGCTATATACATGGGAATATAATGTAGCCATCTGAGAATATAAGTTACTTTACATTTAAATATTTTATAGGGTGCATGAGCCAGTGAAAAAATAAGGAAAAACACCTCTGGCCTATACAATTGAGATATGAACCATCGCCCACTCTCTCTCCATATTTTTCTCTCTCTCTTCCTCACCTACCTTTCTCTTTGTCCATTTAATCTGCAGTAGAGTTGTTCCTCGTACGCTCTCCCCCCTATACTCAATACTACGTACTAGATACAATACTAGTACTACTAATAATACGTGCTGAGGAAATCTTGAGGGTCTGGACCCCGTGGTCAGAGGCCTGGTCCGTGCTCATGTGGAGGTAATCGAGGCCCAGTTGAACAGCCCCGATGACCCTGGAGCCCTGGAGAGGCAGTCCGCAACCACGTTGACCTTACCAGCGGTGTGTTGGATGTCCGTGGTGTACTCGGAAATGTACAAGAGCTGGCGCTGCTGGCGGGCGGACCACGGCTCGGCCACTTTGGACATGCAGAATGTGAGTGGCTTGTGGTCCACGAATGCCGTAAACTCACGGCCTTCCAGCAGGAACCGGAAGTGGCGTATTGCCAACCAGAGGCCAAGGAGTTCTCTGTCGAACGCAGTGTACTTGTGCTCTCTGGGGGTTAACTGGCCACTGAAAAAGGCAAGTGGCTGCCAGGCGAATGAACGGCATGTCAGACGTGTCGGTTGTGATGGCGACGGGGGCCTTGTGTGACAGGTGAGCCAACATGGCGGCTTGGCTCAGGGCGGCTTTGGTGGCTTCGAAGGCGGTCTCTCTTTCGGGCGCCCAGTCGACGGTCTGGCTGGGGGACGTGCCCTTCAGAGCCTCGTACAGCGGGTGCATTGTGTGGGTTGCCCGACGGATGAAAGGAGGAATTCCCGGAGCGCCCGAGCTGTGTGTGGGCGGGGAAAGGAGGAAACGGTTGGTTGAGCCTTGTAAAAAGATCTCGGAGATGCACTCGGTGCTCTTCTTCAGAGGAGCTTGCGACAAGGATGTCGTCTAAATAGACAAAGATGAATGACATCTCTCTAAGTGCCGAATCCATCAACCGCTGGAAAGATTGAGCTGCATTTTTAAGCCCAAACGGCATCCTCAGGAACTCAAACAGCCGAATGGTGTGACCACCACCGTTTTGGGGATGTCTGCGGGGGGCACTGGAACCTGGTGGAAGCCACGCACCAGTCAACCTTGGAGGAGTCTCATGCACTAATGTGCCCGGCAACACAATACCCGACCCGTAGTTCCGTGGGTGAATTATGTCACTCCACCACAATATATACATATATACATTCTTTGTCCTGTTTTATATATAAGTATGGAATGAAGCTGAGTAGTGTTTGATTCTGTTCCACTTCATGGTAAGTAAGTGCTTTATAAGTTATATAACCTAAGTAACTGTTATAAGTGCTATAAAGTGAAGTACTAGCTATACATTTAGTAAATGTCAGCAACGTGAAGTAGGCCTAACTTCTATTTAGTGAAGTAACTGTTTGGTATAAGTAACTGTTTGCTATAAGTAAAGCAATAGTCCTTGAAGTTGTATAAACTGTTAGCTAGTGTAATATAACTGCTCTGGGTTGAGGAGAGGGGGGGGTCGGCATGGGGATGGGGGTCGGCATGGGGATGGGGTCGGCATGGGGATGGGGGTCGGCATGGGGTCGGTTGGTGAGCAGGGTCAGCCAAGCGGGGCCCATCCATTTGTGGAGTGATGTCGCCATATGTTCCTGTACACAAGGGTCACTCTCAACGTATTTCCCACGGCGCGGGTCTCCTGTCTTCCTGACAGTGATGTGAGGAGAGGAGAAATAGGAGGAGGAATAGGATGGAGAAAAACAGTTGGATAATTACGGTAAGGTTTATTGAGGCAGAACACAATAAGGCCAATCTCTTAAAAATGAAACAGATGCAGATCAGCATGTCGTAATAATAACATAAAAAGGTATTTTTAGAACTCATTTACCTTGTGTTGTAAGTAAGATGTTGTAAGCTTGGATAATGAAGTCTGTGAAATGACTAAATGTTTCACTGTTTGCTATCATCAGTCTCAAAAATTGTAAAGGACATTTGACAGAACCTCAAGACCCCCAAAGGCGGGGAACAAGGAAAGTGTGGGTCAGGGAGGGGGATTCATTGTCTAGAAGACATGTCATGACCAAGAAAATCCTGATTTCGTCATGTAGGAGGAAACACTAGACGTGTGGATCTATCTAGAAGCCCCGGGCGAGTCACTCATGTGTATTAAAAAAGGAGGAGGAAGTATGTATTCACCGTCTGTGCCTCAGCCACAGACCGTTTCTGGCCTCATTGTATTGCGTGTCTAAGCCACTTCCTCTGTGAATGAGAGCAGGGTGGAGGGGTTGTATCTGGAGAAGCGTTCCACTTCCTCTATCTTTGATGAGTGTGGTTTCCGCTGAGACTGCGGCTGTCTCCCTGTAAGTAGATTAACAAGCAACATGCACAGCAAAGGCACGGCACCGCAAGGTTAAGTGGTGTACAGGAAAGAATGTACACAATGCATCATGCGCCTTGTATGTGCTAAATGTGCTGCAACTCTGTAGATGACATATTCATTATAAGATCTATGGGCTGCATATATCCTATTAGAACTGTTAGCCAATAGTTCAGCCCTACTTACCTTGATGTTATTCACCGTGATGTATTTCATAATGTGCTATTGCACTCGCTAAGCTAAGACAAATTTAAATAGGTGATACACGACACACATATAAACAGAACATGTCATTGAAGCCAGAAACATAAAACTATGTGTACAGCTCCATGTCTCGCTTTTGCAAAGCCATATTCCACACACACACACACACACACACACACACACACACACACACACACACACACACACACACACACACACACACACACACACACACACACACACACACACACTCACTCACTCCCCCTCTCTCTCTCTCTCTCTCTCTCTCTCTCTCTCTCTCTCTCTCTCTCTCTCTCTCTCTCTCTCTCTCTCTCTCCTCTCTCTCTCTCTCTCTCTCTCTCTCTCTCTCTCTCTCTCTCTCTCTCTCTCTCTCTCTGATCTGGCTGTGCTGCTGCCCTGTCTCTTGGACCACCCCTGGAAGACAATCCAAAAATGACACTGCCACATAACAGAGCCGCAGCTGTCCAACACATGGCTAGCCATGCTACTTCACTGGCCAATCACACGTAGCCGCTTGTTTTGTGTTTCCCCTGAAATACTGTCACAGCTGGTATTGCAATTGGGCCATGGCGAAATGTTGAATCACCCGGCATGCCTTCTGTCTCTCTCATTGTACCCCTCTCTCTCCACCTCTCTGCCCGTCCTCAAAGCCACCTGTAGTGGCACACCCACAGCTGTGCGTGTTCATTTTAGTTGTTTGTGTATTAGGGCCAACAGGAGCATGGCTTGGCTGTCCTTTGTGTTAGTGTGTATGTGTGTGTGTGTGTGTATGTGTGTGTGTGTGTGTGTGTGTGTGTGTGTGTGTGTGTGTGTGTGTGTGTGCGCGCGTACATGCATTTGTGTGTGTGTGTGTGTGACTGTGTGTGCACGTGCATCCATGCATGTGTGTGTGTGTGTGTGTGTGGTTGTGCATGTGTGCACATGCATGCGTGTGTGTCTGTTTGTGTGAGTGTGTCTGTGGACACCCTTGCTTGGAACGAGCGTACACAGTGGAACCATGGTAATACCCCACAGTCCCTTGATCATTCATTATTTAGGATATCAGGGACCCAGCGCCCCACTCTCTCCCTCCCTCTGCCTGCCAGTGTGGAGCAGCAGATGGCGTTGTCAGAAGCTCTATAATACTGCACAGAGCCTCCAACGGTGGGCCTCTGGTGGGCATTGTGGAGGAAAATGAGAATTCATAACACCGCGAACATCGCCAGACAGGAAAATACATAGAGGACGGGCGGCGTTCCACCGCTTTCGCAAAAATAATTAAACCGCTCCCCCCCGCCTGCAGAAAATACTGCACTGTCAAGATGCATGTTGTGCTGTGGCTAGGGTACTTTAACCCATCCTGCTGAGAGACATGTGTCTGATCCATTCCCCTCTTAAGAGACCAAACCCCTACTTGGCCACGCTGGGGCTTGTATCACAATGTGTACCTTGGGTGGCTAGATTGATGCATCTGCAAAATACTCATCTAAATCTGAAGTATTGAATCCTCTTTACACTCACACACTTTACGCACACACTTTACACTTTACGCACACACTTTACACTTTACGTTTCTCTGCATTTAACCCATCCTAGTATTAGGAACAGTACCTTTTTATATGTACTGTAGCTCCCGGGGAGCAGTGTAGGGGTCTGGTACTTTGCTTAAGGGCACTTCAGCAGTGCCCAGGTGTTTCAGGGACTTGACCCAGCGACCTTTTGGTTCCCAAGCCAAGTCCCTCCTGACTGAGCCCTATAATCATAGTAAAAGACCAATGTTTCATAGCTACGGCTAATGCTTGTAGTTTGAAAGGGGAATTGGAACCGGTTTGAACCCGTGAGGGGTCTTCATAAGGTTATTTCCACTGCGTACCCCACGCTAAGTGAAACAGCCAGCGGGTGAGCCCATATAGCACCTTTTCCTTTCCTCTGAGCGAGTCACTCCAACAGCCAATCATACTTCATATCATAAGGTGCTTGGTGGGGGGGGGTTATGGAGGATGTCGGGGGGGAGGGGGAGGGGGATTGACACTGTATGGCAAAACAAATCTCATTTGAACATGATTCATCCAGATAGCAGTGTCAAATGTATTCAGATTTGACATCAGAGACCCAGACGGATGCTTGCAGCCCGGCGCGTGGCGTTGAATAAAACATTTGTTCCACCATGCGCTTCCTGAGGCTGGTTGATCTGAGGTGTGTGTGTGTGTGTGTGTGTGTGTATGTGTGTGTGAATGGCTTAACCCACAGGCCCTCGCCGGGTTCACCATGGGGGGAACAGTCACAAGGGAGGGATTATGACATGATGGGATTATTTGACTCATTCCTGAGTCTTTTGGTGTCTTGTCTAGTTGTGAAAACAAAACAGAACCGCTGCATGTTGTTTTTTTCCTCCTGAGGAATGACAGGGACGTTCGGTGAGAGCACAGCACAGCATAGCAACCTCGAGACACAAGTCTGTGGCATTTAAGTAGTGTGAGTAAACAAAGTGGGAACAAGCCCCATGTCTGTACTCTACCTGTAGTCAACGACTACCTCACCTCGTAAACGACGCTTTTATAGGATGACAGCGTCGGCTAAATGACTAAACGGTAAAAGGTTGTTTATATTCCTAAAGTTCATGTGACTCATTAGAATAAAGACAGTGCTTTCTTGTTTTCTATTTTTCGCTCCACACATTGGCCCTTTGGGGATGGCCTATGGCCTAATTGTGAGACTAATGAAAATATGAAATATGGATTATGGTTAAAGTGTACCCCCCAGACCTCTTATGACCTCTTCCCTGACCTTTAACTATTAAGGTTCAAAGCAGTTATCTCACAGGACCTTACAGCTACCATACTGAATGTGTCGGGGTTAGACATTAGACATAGCGCTAACCCGAGTGTCTATACTCCTTAATCATTTATTGATATAATACATATGACATAACACAGTCAAACAGAGAGTTGATGATACCTTGCTTACAATTAACAGTGGCTTGCAAAAAGGGCACTTTGACCCTGTTCATCACTGTATACTGGTGTTCTGACAGATCTTTCGTGTTATAAAAAAACCACGAAAGAAATCATATAACTGTGATTCAAATTCGTTCGTGTCATCATCACATTGAAGACGTGTTGACTCATGTTCCAGCTGTTAAAACCGAGCTCAGTGAGCCGAGAGCTTTTTTATATTTAAGGAAACACTGACCCCTAGTGGCCATGTGAATTCCACCACCCACGCCGTTCGAGGCTGACTGCATTAGATTCGTGTCTGCGTCGTTACACTCAATGTCGTAATTGTTAGGTTCTGTGTTAAAATTGATTTCAGTATCAAAGGTGCGAATATTTATCTCCCCAAGAAGGTCAGTAGTTTATTCACTCACAATTGTGATTGCTGCAGCTCCGGGGCTAAATATGATTGTGTTTGGGCCTAGAGATTGAAATATTTATTGATTTATCATCACTAAAAACAATAATTGTTCACAGGAGGGCATCATAAAGAGTCGGAGAGAAAGAGAGGGAGAGATGACATGGCAGGAGTGAATTACATTAAAAGTAAAACAATTAAACGTCGAGTTAAAAATTAAACGTCGTCGAACATTATCTGAGTCTAACATCATTCCCTGACAGCAGGGGGCAGCATGCACCCATCCTCTCCGTCCTCCCCCCACCCACCACCACTCCCCCATGTCCGATGACCACTCAGCACCGGCTGCCATTGCTAATATATAGGATCAGCCATCATCCGATGTAATGGCTGCCAGCGGGGCAACAACACCTGTCCGTTTCCACAGCTTCGTCCTCTTCGTCTCCTTCACACCACC
>JANIIK010000041.1:302500-310000 GCA_027704905.1 Muraenolepis orangiensis | reverse complement strand
TACTCCTGAATATATAGCGTATACAAACACCATTTGACATAATATTGGTTCTTATCAGTGAGCATCCAAAGAGGGTCTGTTTGAACAAAAAACCCTCAGCATGCTGTGTCATGACTGGGGTCCTAGTGCTGTAAACTCTGGCGAGGACATATTTCACCAGATAATACTCCTTATAATTGCGTCTCGCTTCACCCCTCCATGGAATGGCAGCAGACACAGCGGCTGTCATGGTCATGTCTCGCATTAATTAAAATGTCATTTAGTGTTTGAGCAGAAGAAGCACCCTGCCTTCCCCTTCAAACAAAGTCCCCTCGATAGAAGACGTTTGGCTACTTTTAATCAATACCATTTCTGATGTGATTCTTGACGGTAAACCATAGCAAAGCGTCGGTCAATCGGGACAGCTGAAATGGGTATAAACAGCAAGTCAGCAGATTATAATTGGTCTAAGGGGCTATCTCTTCTTGTACGTAGACAGGTTCTACATGGAGGAGAGGATGTATTAGGTACTCAGTTTGTCATGTGACAATCTCTGCCCAATCATAATAGAGAGTGTGTCTCACTGGACATTTGGCTGTTCTTGCTGTTGGATGTGAAGGTTTGGAGACTTTTTAAATATAGCACACATGAATAACACAAGAACAGAACCCTAATAATAATACTATACAGTTTGACTCGATTCAAAACAAATGGAAGCCAAATACATTTAGCTGTGTGCTATGTGTGAATAATGTCTCCTGTGCAATTATGCACCGAGATGCGTGCCGTGCGCACCTGTGTAAACAGCAGTTAGCTAGTTAGTCAGTTAGTTAATTAAGCATAGCAAATAATGACGCACTGATTTATCGGAAACACCGTATTCCAGTGGAGGCTCGTCCATTGAGGAAAGGTACACTGTAAAAAAAAAACCGTTAATTTTACGGTAAAAAACTGGCAGCTGTGGACGCCAGAACTTTACCGTAAAAAATACGGTAGAACGTAAAAAAAAAAACCCCGTAATTTTTACGGTAAAAACTGGTAGCTGTGGTTGCACGAACTTTACCGTAAAAAATACGGTAGAACTTTATGTACTATTACGGTAAAAGGATATCAGTACTGCTGATTTTACGGTTAATGTTTGAGTTTTATTCCATATTTTACCATATAAATACAGGTTTTTACCACTAAAAGAAACACCTTTTTACCGTAAAATGAACATGAAAATACTGTATGAATACCGTCTAAATAAAGTTTTGGCCATTATATTTGACTGTGTTTCACTGTGCAGTTAACAGTCTGTAATATAAAATACTACTTTTCCCCGTATAAATTCCCATAATATGCCGTACAAATAAAGGTTGTTCCATGAAATATGACAGTGCTTTACTGTAAAATAATCAGTCTGCAAAATACAATTCTACTTTTTCCTATATAAATTCCCTTACAAAAGCAGTACAAAAAAAGGTTTTGCCATGAAATGTGGTTTTATTGTGAAATTAACAGTATAATGCAATGATTTAACTTCTAATACGTAAAATCCTCTCATAAACAGTCACTTTGGACTTCTGTCTGACTATGGACCATAGTCAGACAGAAGTCCAAAGTTTTTAATAGTCCATTAAACAGATCAGCAGTCAAGGGGTTTCCAATGTGTTGCCCTCCTGTAGCTGTTGAGGCAAGGGAGCAGCATGTGGACATGGAGGTTCCCACCAGGTGGAATGGATGGGGAACCCAGGACCTAACGCCAGCATCAGGGAGAGATGGGGAACCCAGGACCTAACACCAGCATCAGGGAGAGATGGGGAACCCAGGACCCAACACCAGCATCAGGGAGAGATGGGGAACCCAGGACCTAACACCAGCATCAGGGAGAGATGGGGAACCCAGGGCCTAACACCAGCATCAGGGAGAGATGGGGAACCCAGGACCTAACACCAGCATCAGGGAGAGATGGGGAACCCAGGACCTAACGCCAGCATCAGGGAGAGATGGGGAACCCAGGACCTAACACCAGCATCAGGGAGAGATGGGGAACCCAGGACCTAACACCAGCATCAGGGAGAGAGCAGAGAGAAAAATCACAGGATCAAAAGTCGTTTCATGTACACTTAAGTAGTGGTGGGATATATTATATTGCAAAACCTTTAGATCACAATATTTTTATAATTATGGACTGTAACAATATGCAGCACATCTTAGTATACTGATTTTTCTGGTAATTCAATTAGAAAATGGTTTATAAATGAAGGGACTCTCAATAACCTATTTACATTTTCACTATAGTAACTGACGGTAACATCCCCCCAACACTCAGTATTACTTAATCTCTACTGGTAGACACATTTCTAAAGAGCACAGTATATACCACTATACTAAAGTCAATATTTACTGAAAGCGTGCATGATAGAAAACCTGTTTGTGTGGAATCACTCACCATAAATGTCCTGACTGAATGTAGAAACAGGTCCACATTGAAGGATCAGGGAGAACTTCCAGCAGCAGGAGAACGCTGAGTGGAACTTGGTAGTTTGACTGGGACCAGCCCTAATGATGGTGCAGCCCTGTCAATGCCCTAACAAGTGAGAAAAGAAAGTCAAAGATTAAATTGTAAAATAAACAAAAACAATAATTTACTCTCTCTAGACTTGTATCTCTTACCTGGAAAGGTAATGTCAAGAAGAATCGTTTGGCTTGGCCTATTGGAAGGGAAACAATACTTGAGACGCAGAATAAAAATCTGATGTATATATTTTTAAATATGCAGCCAACTTACCAGCTCAGTTCTTTAATGATGCCATCAGAGGAAACTTCTGCCAGACTTGAGTATTTTCATAATCATTTCTTCTAAAACAAATGATAGACTGAACCACCTACACTGTTCAATATTGTAATAGTACAAATAACCAACCCATACATATGTTATACTCTACATACTTACCAAATGCACATATGCTGTTCATACTCTAGACAACCCTACATTTGCACTCTTTTGCATATTGTAACTCTCCACTGTCCATCACTAGTACATATTGTATAGCATTATTGTGCTGTATAACCTACACTCCTGCATTTATCTATATTTGCACTTCTGGTTACATGCTACTGCATTTAATCGGATTTGTACCTGTACTCTGCAATGACAATGAAGGTAAATCTAATCTATTCTAAACTTAACAAGTTTTCTGAGCGCAAATTTATGTTTTTAAATTGCTCATTGTACCTAGCAGCCACAAAAAAATGTCCCATCTCACATTTTAAAATAAAGAAAAGCTTTATGAACTGAACTTGTTTGCAGCACAAAACGATTGACCTCACTCAGTAAAGCTGAACATGTACTGTGACTTTACAAACTATACACCATACACAAACTATACACTTTTCCAAGGAAAAGTTTACATTTCAGAACTTCAGAACTTTCACTATGATAGAAATTGAACAAATATCTGCAGTACAGTACACCTTAACACATTGTCTAAAGGGTTCGGGTTAGTAGGGTCTATATCCACTCATGGTCTGCAAGGTCTGCAATCCGAGTGAGGACTCTGGGATAGACTGGGAGTACTTTCTTGTTTTTCTTCCACTCGACTTTGGTTCCTCTCTCAGGATTTATTGAGAAGAAACACCTTCATGAAAAATACATATATAAATTCACAAAAAACAATTGAGGGCTGAAATAAAAACTTGTATTGTTAAATACTATAACAACAAAGAAATTGTACCTTTGGAGGAACTCAAGTGTTGAACGTAGTTCCACTGGTAGTGAATGTTGAAGCAGTAGTAACTCCCCAACATCAGGCAGAAGGCAGACGTGAAGGAAGTGACGTGGTCGTTGACAACCTCTTGGTCGATGCTCAACATGAACGTCCCAGCAGCAAAGCAGGAGGACCCTGAACAATTTAAGAATACAAAAAACAAAACAAACAAACTTCCATAACAAAGGCATCAATGTCAGCCATTGACTAAACATACTCATTACTTATTACATTCAACAAGGGCCATCAAAAAACCACCAAAACTGATAACGGAGTTGGTTAAAACCATACTGCTGCCTTGAATTCTGCTATTGGCTGACCTTGGTATCAGGTAAAGTAATGGTCAGTATCGTTATATGGGCTGCAACATAACCTGGAACTAAGTAAGCCAGTAGTACAATTGTATTTCAGTACACTAGTAGATTTATTCTAGAGGGTTTGGTTGCACTTTCAGTGTTTGTTTACTTACCACACACAATAATGCAGGGTGTTGCCGGCAACTTCTCCATCTGAACCTCTTGGGCCAGGCATGTATCCTCGACGAAATGGAACAGGTTCTCCTTTTGCTCACCAAAAACGCCTGCTTACAATCAATTCCAACACACTTGAAAATACAACGAGGTTCATTGCGGTGGAGTTTGCAATGTACAACATACGCCTTTAGAGACTGAACAGATTCTCCACAAATGCAACAGAAATACATGGTCAAACAGCGGCACATCAAAGAGGCAACCGTTAATGTTTGAATTCAAGCGCCCTTTCTGTCCACAACCTCCACTCACATTTGACGGGCAATGGCATTTTAGCCTGAAATGTGTCCAGGCATGCCTGGGAACGGGCTAGTATTTTTAACAGTGACAAAATGTTATTTTTACATAAATAAATGGCAAAAATTACAGTGTTGGCTGTTTTATATATATTACGGTATATTTTTGTTATAAAAACAGTGCAAGAGTATTTAACAGTGGAGAAATGCATTTTTTTCAGAAAAAATATGTAAAAATTACTGTTTTGGCTGATATATATATTTACGGTCTTCTACTGTTACATAAACTGTATTCAACCAATTTTGAGTTTACGGTCTTTTACTGTCGTGGTTTGACAGTTTTACACCGTAAAATCTACAGCCATTTTTTACAGTGTAGGACCATCCTCAAATGAAATAAATACACATAAATATAAAATAAGAATCTGTGAAATGACTGATAATGTATGGAGGATCGTCCTCCCCAAGATCCCCATTGAAGTCTATTATAAAACTGTCAGACCCCAGCGGCCGGTGAGTCCTGGTTTTTAACATGAGTGTGTAAGGGAGATTGATCCTCCCTGTGGGTGGGTCTAGCCAGAGGCTCTGTGAACCAATCAGCAGAGCTCACTGCGCTGGTGACTACCCAATCAGAGTTTTGGGGGGGGGGTGTTATCATCATGCAAGGATCTATCTTGTGTCATTCATTAATAGTGAGGCACCTCCCTCCCCACTACTTTTACAACCGCCAGCCGCCACTGCCGTATTCTCATAAACCAAACACGAGTCGACAGGGAGGAGGGGAGGAGTCGACAGGGAGGAGGGAGGAGTCGACAGGGAGGAGGGGAGGAGTCGACAGGGAGGAGGGAGGAGTAGACAGGGAGGAGGGAGGAGTCGACAGGGAGGAGGGGAGGAGTCGACAGGGAGGAGGGGAGGAGTCGACAGGGAGGAGGGAGGAGTCGACAGGGAGGAGTCCCAACCCCTAACACTTTAAAGGGGCGGTCGCGGCTCAAAGGTTACGGGGCACACGACCCTGTCCTGTGTGCCAGGTGTTGGATCTGTTGCCGTGGATCACCTAACACACAGCCACGCCCCCACTCCCCGCCCCCCGTGTGCTAGTATCCCCAACCCTAACCCCCACTCCATCCCTCTAATCCCACATTGGGGGGAAAAGTCATCTCTGTTTATTGCATGGGGCAGATTGAGTGATAGTGTTCCTGGGGGAAACTATGGGATGTTGTTGTTGTCATGGGAGCAGAGGTCTGTCTGCAGGCCCTCCTCTCCTCTAGGGAGCCCCAGGCACCTGAGAAGGTGTGTGTATGTGTGTGTGTGTGTGTGTGTGTGTGTGTGTGTGTGTGTGTGTGTGTGTGTGTGTGTGTGTGTGTGTGTGTGTGTGTGTGTAAATGCATCAATATGATGCTTGTGTATCTCTGCTTGTGTGTGTGTGTGTGTTGTGTCTGTGCTTTTGCTTGTGTGGTGTGTGAGGTGTATGTTGCTTGTGCTTCTGTACTTCTGTACTGTGTGTGTTCTTCTGTACATTAATGTGTGTGCGTTATTTTTGGACAATTTAAATGAATATTGATAATATTCAATTACTAATTCAGTAACATATAACATATTCGGTTACATAAAAATATTAAATATTAAAAGAATAAAAAATGAATGTCCTTGTCATTCATAATGAATGGGAGTGCACCGCTGCCGTCACCTCATTCACACATGTGTCGTTGTCCTCCAGGAACCGAGGGCTCAGTGTGAAAGACGCTCCGCGGTGTGTGACGTGAACTTAACACACAAACAACACAAACAAATAAAAGAAGGCACTGAGCTTCCTCAGCCTCTTCGTGTGTGTGTGTGTGTGCGTGTGTGCGTGTGTGCGTGTGTGTGTGTGTGTGTGGGGAGGTAAAAACCTCTCTTATTAATAACGCACACGGCCTACCGTGAGCCGCTGTCAAGAAGTGCCTCCGTCTGCGAGTTCCCTTTGCTTCGTAGACAAGTGTGCCTGCATGTGCGTGCATGTGCGTGCGTGCCATGCGTGTGTGCGTGCGTGTGCGTGCGTGTGTGCGTGTGTGTGCGTGTGTGCGTGTGTGCATGTGTGTGCGTATGTGTGCGTGTGTATACATACCTGGTCGTTTCTTCAAAGTAACCAAGTACCAGTGTGGATGATGGAAACAGTCGGTCTTGCGGTGTTCTCATCAATGGTCCAATCAGTTCACCCTAATTCATTTTCAAGATTTGTTTGCTGAACTGAACGCCGCCACGTGTTGCGTGGCTAATATTATTCTGAGATAAAAACGTGTCTATTATTCGTTCACCACAGCAACAGTCGTATTTATTCAACGACATACCGAAGAATCACTGCCTTTTGGAACATGAGCTGCGGCCGGCGGTGGATGGTAGATTAAATAACCAGTGTATATCGACTATTTATCATATTACAACGTTCCCAGTCACAATCCCAGTGACCCAGACTCCAGTGTGCATCCGATAGACCTGTAGGGTCTAATAATGTTGAGGTTCTCTAATCGCTAATGTGGCTAGACACAGGCCCCGCGCTCAGACCGTATTACCATACACTCAGACCGTATTGCATTTCCCAGACAGGGGTTTTCGGTACAGCGTTACCTTGGCGGTGTGAGAATTTCTTTTAGGGTTTTCGATAAATTAACGCAGTAAAAGATGCTCCCTGGTAGTTTGCTGTAATAGCTCTATAAATTGGTGGTGAGTTATGCTGGCCACCATCCCCTCCACCCCCCTCTTGCCCCTTCCCCAGCGCCGGTACAGGTGACAGAGACGAGGTGGAGGAAAGGCAAGGGGAGGCAAGGGGGGAAAACGCCAGCGAGAGGGGGGGAGAACCAAGAGTTGAAAAGGGCAAGCACGTGATTATAATACCGCCCTGCCCACGAGGACAGCTGATGCGATACCACAACGCAAAACTGTAAAGACTCGGATCCCTTGGCGCCTACAGAGAGAGCCCATTGACTAATTTCTACCAATTAGGTTAAGGTAACCACTGTGACGCAT
>JANIIK010000041.1:292500-297500 GCA_027704905.1 Muraenolepis orangiensis | reverse complement strand
AACTGTCAATGTTAAAGGTCCTCCACAATCCAAACAAATAGGGGGCAGCATATTACAGCAGTCCCTCCCCTCCCAAAGGTATTTGCCTCCCCCCCACCCTCCCAAAAGCTGAAATAATATTCAGTGGGGCGATGCCTATTCAAATTGACTTTTTACAGTGAATCTGTGCAATGGCGTCGTGAAGTTTAGAAGCTATCGCTACATAGCCAACGTTAGAATTAACAGCTGTTCACTTAGCTGTCCAGAAGAAATGGTGTGATTCAGCATTAAACTTCATCCTGTTACTCGTCAAAAGCTCTCTCCAGCGGTGGAAAGCAATGCCAATGCTAACACTTGTTTTGCTTCTATTTCTATTGTTTATTTTCTTTGCCATAGAGCGTGGTTTCTTGCAAGGAGCAAGGTGTTGGTGGTGATAATGGTTGCTTACCAAGGGCGTCGACCATCCTTGCATTTACTGTTCTGTTCATTGACTACCTGTCTTTAAACGGTCTAACCTGGGGGCGGTTCATTCAAAGTGATTGACAAGAGGTTAGAACAATCGCCTCTTGAGGTACAAAGTTGTATTACAAGACTAGAGGCTAGCTAAGTAAATATCGCTGTAACACAATATATAGATGTCTTTGACATCTTCCCTAGACCCACTCCAGTTTGCATACACACCAAACAGGTCTGTAGTCAAGGCCATCTCCCTGGCACTACACACGGCCCTGCAGCACCTAGACAGGATGGACACTTACAGCAGAGTGCTGTTCATTGACTACAGCTCGGCGTTCAACACCATCGTTCCCTCAAAGCTGGTCCTGAAACAGAGGGACCAAGGTCTGGGCGCCCCCATCTGTAACTGGATTATGGACTTCCTGACGGGCAGGCCTCCAGTGGTGAAGATTTGGAACAACATCTCATCGACTCTGGTCCTCAAGGCTTCTGCCTCAGTCCCCGGCTGTACTCGCTGTACACACATGACTGTACAGCCACGCACAGCAATAATCGGATTATCAAGTTTGCAGAGGACACCAAAGTCATCAGCCTGATAAGCGAGTACGACGAAACAGAGTCCAGAGATAGTAGTGGTAGTCCGATGGTAGTCAGCTGACGCGATGGTGTGAGGACAACAGCCTCGCTCTGAGTGTCAGCAAGACTAAGGAGCTCATCGTGGCCTTCAGGAGCCACCGGGGCCCCCACTCCACCATCAGCCTGGACGGGACACCGGTGGAAGTCGTCAGCTGCTTCCGTTTCCTAGAGCTACAGATTTCAAGGACCTGCCGTAGACCCGCAACACAGAGATCATGCTGAAGAAGGCATACCAGCATGGAATAGGAATAGGCCAATGGTGGCTAGTGAACTTTTACTGTGGCACTGTAGAGAGTGTCTGACGAGTGGCGTCACTGTGTCTGCACAGGACAAGAAAGCCGAAGGACAGCAGAAAATATCATTGGGTATGCATTTCCATGCATTGAGGAGATCTTTAAGACCAGATGTCGGAAGAAGGCCATCTCCATCACTAAGGACCGCAACCACCCCAGTCGCCGGTTCCGCAGCATCCGTACAACGACTACCAGGTTTTTATTTACAGGCAGTGCACCTACTGAACTGCT
This sequence comes from Muraenolepis orangiensis, assembly GCA_027704905.1. Lineage (NCBI taxonomy): Eukaryota > Metazoa > Chordata > Actinopteri > Gadiformes > Muraenolepididae > Muraenolepis > Muraenolepis orangiensis. The sequence goes on along the minus strand of JANIIK010000041.1, from coordinate 295,905 downwards.
AGGAGTGCTGCCATTATCATTGACATTTCACTATCATACTTTTCTGGACTATTTGGACTCATTACAGTTACGGCACTGTTCTGCACTGTACTGCACTGTATTCATGATGCTGCTGCACTACTGGCACTTTATATGATTTTATAGATTTAAAAAAAAAATATTTTTGCACAATTCAACACATGTATATCATCCATCAGACACTTAATTGTTATTTTTATGGTCATTTTTATTGTGTATAGTATTTTTATAGTATTGTTGTATTCATACTGTGGGTGGGGAGTAAGCGAGTAAGCCTTCCATTGTACTTGTTGCAAATGGCCAATAAAAATCTTGTATCTTACTGTACATTTCTTCACATTCTGTTGATAATACTGAATGTTTTTTGCTAATCTTACACCTAAGGTAAAAAGCTAAATATTTGTGCTGGTGAAACCGTATATTGACGACTAATTGAATAAATACTCAGAAATCATAAAGGAGAAGAAGCCAGTTCTGTGAGAACGTAAGGGGTTACATTAAATAAGCTACAGCTGTGTCTATACGATTGGCTGCTTAGTGGCAATTAATAGTAAGATAGACATTCCCAGGTTTACCATTGTTTAAAATAACAATATCTGAACATTAGCAGGAGTTATATTTAAAGCTTGAACTTGACTTAAAAAGAAAGTGAAAGTTATGTTTTTTGTTAGAGAACCAAAGAGCACCTCATACACACCTCCTACACACCTCAGTACCTCAGCACCTCAGTACCTCAGCACCTCAGCACCTCAGTGTGTTACTTCAGGTGATAATCATTGCCCCTCATTTCCATGTCAGCTGAATTGGTAATAATGGCTTTGAGTTATTTTTTTGGTTTGGGGTTTGGCAATGATTTTGTTGCTGAAGGAATGAATACAAATAATGCGTAAGAGTTTATGTAACTGAAAATGTTCCCAAATGTTGGTTGGCAAAATGTTCAATTCTGTGTGTTCCATTGTTGTTTCCAAAAAAGATCCTTTTTTCACCCGAAATTTTTATTTAGTCTTAATTAAGATTTTTTCTACTGAAAAAATCGACTGAAGTTGTTTCTATTATGTTAAACGCAGGGGGGTTTGCCTCTGCGACATCCATTCTTTTCCGATAACCTCACACCCCGGAGGGGATTATCCTGCTTATACCGTCCATGGCCACTTGCGAATCATTAATATATTAGGGTGTTGAGTCATATTTTCATTGCTCACTGTGCATAGAAAACAATTAAGCTCCATGCTCTAATGTGTATGTGCATATTTTATGATTAATAATATATTTTGTTCTTTAATGAAATCAATTCAAATATCTATTCAAACTACTAAAACATGCTCAATTCTAACTAAAACAAAACTGTGTCCTTAATTAATCTAGGTCATGGCCGATAAATGGTAATCTCATTTCAATTTACATTTTACACGATATATAACAATAGGCTTACCATAACAATAGGCTTCACCAGCTAAACAAAAAGGCTTGCTAACTGTGGGTTACACTAGCCTACAGCTACACTTGCAGCGCTGCTTAATAAAACAACTACAATGAATAATGTAACACTACTAAGTTTGCTTCTGTTCCGTAGCGGAAGCTAGCCTAGCATTAGCTTTTACTGTAAGAAAAAAGAGTGCACTTTTAGATTATTGTTCATCTTTATTATTAGTTGAACAGCTCTTTGAATTGTGATTGTATTGATTGTACTATTATTGTAATTTAACTCTATAGCTTTGTGTTTGATGCATTCATTAAGCCTATTTCAAACTGTGTAGCAGGTTTACAACTGAACTTGACTTTAAAATAAAATGTGACATGATGACTTGACTAAAAACAACACTGACACTGTCAGTCAACATGGGTCTTCTGCAGAGAACCTGGAATCACCGCCCACCTGTGGGTGTGAGTCTGAAGCATCGTGGAGTTGAGAGTCGAGCACACACTAGTGCTCATCCTCCAGTGACCATTAATCAAACGTTAGAATTAACTTCCAGTTGATGTTTTTTTGCCAATGAACAGGATGGCAGTGAAATGCAGTCAGGTAGGACCCACCTTAGTTCACACTTGGATACAGTTTACCTTTCAAAAATGCAAAACACTGCTAAATGGCAGTGGTGGCATGTGGTATGTGGGTTTGAGACAATTTCAGATATAACTGTTATAAATAAATATGATTCTACTAACCTTGTCTTTCGGATTCCTACAGTTGCTCTTTCTCACTCGTGAGTTGCTTTGGATAAAAGCATCTGCTGAATGACTAAATGTTAATTTATTTATGTTTGATAGTTTACTGTGGACACTTACAGCCTTGTAAAAACTGCCCTCTTCTGTGTGTCAGGATTATGTTTATACCTGGCATTTAAACGATACAATATAAAACTGCTGTCAGAATTGTTAAACAGTTAGACAATTAGATTAGTGTTTAAGTAAAGCGGATAGCTTCAATTTAATTCCACAGTAGCCTACTTCAGAAGCCTACTTTAAAAGTGGTGTCTTGGAAAGTGGATATCAAGGCATTAGAATGCATTAGATATCAAGGCATTAAAAATTGTAATCTTAGAAAAATATCTAAACCTTATCTATACATTCCTAGACATTCTGATACATGTAATACATATTGGTATATTCAATAAACTTGCATATATTCTAAAACCATTTTCACTTACAATTTGCCAAAGTTTCACCCGTGTGGATATATATTCATGTTTCATGGCAGGCTCAACATATAACTTCATATTCAAAGAAAAAACAAATTCACAGAATTGATGTTTTGAAATGACTTCTATCCAAAACATGGAATATATTCCAACAAGCCGCAATTCTCTGTTCATATCCAAGTGCTTGAAACATCCTCAAAAAACATTACTGATTACAGAACTGCCTGACTCAGTCGGACAAGAGGAATACATTTACTTGCCGGGACATGATAGGAAATCAATTTAGATTAAACTCGCAGTTCCTTCACAACACTGGATAGTTTGTGTCAGCGCCAGCTTCTTGAATGTTCCAGGGTGTCATCATTTTCACACGGTGTAATTCCATACTCCATTATCATCATAGAGTGAACAAACCCCCACCGGCCTCATGGACATAATAACTGGTGTCTATATCTCCGGCTGTTCAAAAGCCGTCCTCTGTCTATTGTTTCTACTCAGTAATTAAAACTGCCTTCAGGTCCTGCTGTCTGCACACCAACACATGTTAAAGGTGAACTGTGGAGGATGAACAGGATGAGTTTGGAGTTTTAATTACAACGCATTTACAGAACTGACGGGTACCTTAGTATGTAGGCGAATCCTTGAGCGCAATTGAACCACCCATAAATATTTATTTTAGATTAAATGTGATAATTTGTATTATCAGAACATGGAACAGTTCATGCTTACTTCTTCACTACAACATCTA
>JANIIK010000041.1:272500-290000 GCA_027704905.1 Muraenolepis orangiensis | reverse complement strand
TTAATCTCCATTCTTCATTAGCATCCACTGGGAAAGGGTTTGCCCCTGTCACATGTTGAATGTAAAACTGGCACCTGCAAATGTGACACCTGACAGCTTCCACAGTCAGGCCATCAGGCTGCTGAACAAGGGTGTATAGCATATAACAATGTATATTTTATTACATTGATTTATATATACGTATATATATTGCTCTTTTGCTCTTGGACCTTTTTTTTAATATATTTAACTTTATACAGCTTGTACTTTTTACTTATTTTTTATTCTATTATTTTTATTTTTATAACTGCTGTCTGTCGTCGGGTTTTGCACATAAGATTTTCACCCATTGGTTATACTTGTATAACTTTGATGTGACAATAAACTTGACTTGACTTGACTTGATGTTGTGTTTAGAGTTATATGTTATGAATCCCGGAACATCGAGGCCATAAGAATAATGTGTGATGTAGTCATCAGTAATCATGTTGGGCCTCCGGACACAGAGTGAGTCCAGCAGAGGAGCTTGTCAGGCACATGTGTGTCTCCTCAGTACCTCACAAAGCTCTGGTAACCGAGCATCTGCCTCTGTGTGTCAGAGTTTTACATAGTTTGCCAGTAAATTGACACACCGTTGAATCACTTATATACCACGCAGGCTTTCAGTAAACCACGTCTGATTCCACTTGAAAGGGACTGTTGGCTGTCACTGCGGGAAATTACATATTTTCTGGGAACAGCGTGTGTATTTGCATTTTTGGGTTGCTGGTTATTTTTGCCGTTCCCTGGAGCCACTGTTCTGACAATCTTGGCTACCCCTCGAGATGAGCAATCAGCAGACTCTGCCTGTTTGTTCAGTGTTGAAGGGGGAAGAATGAGCTGGTATAGCATATACCGGGACATATTTAGGTGTTTTTTTTGCGCGGAATCACGCCAGCCTTTTTATTATCATCTGTTCATCCGTCCTGTCCACAAAATCCAGGACACTTAATCAATGTGTAGTAAAATAGAAATGGATAAAATGGTGATAACAATATTTATACTCATACACTGAAACTCTTAGACGTAGTTTGCTAGGTACGTCTGAACCACTGCTACTGAGTGTTGTCACAGGAAGGTAAACACTGGAATATCTAACGAAAAACAAAACAAAACAAAATAATGGACATTCTGTGTCAAGGAACATATTTCATGTAATTTCATCTTTTAAAAAGACACAGAGAAACCAGGAGAATACATCGCAGCTGTAATTCCACACCTGGCTCACAGCATAATGTGATAAAAACTTCACAGTCGCAGCACATTAGCATGCACATTAATAACAAGTTCAAGTGATTTTAATAGGGGGCAGCTCATTCAGTTCCAGGCTGACAAGCTAGCTTCCATTTGCGCATGCTGAGCAGGAAGCCTCGCTCCTCAGAACACCACGCCTGAAATAGTGAAGGTCTCCTACTGATTAAACGGGTGCTGCTGGCACGGCCGCTTCAACTATTTAAATTTCAACACTTTACTGGATGAAATTGCATAGTTGGCACACATCAATATCTCATTTATTCTACAAAACAAATGTCCTTACCTAACTACCAATTTTCCAAAAGTGAGATAAGGTTTCAAGCGGTATATTGTAAACAGCAGCCTCTAATGTTGAAATATTTGTTTATCACTGGAGTAAATGTTCTAACAAGAGTCCCATGAGATTCCCATTGAGTCACAAAATCCCCGGCAAGCGCATCCACCAGCACCCGATTCACTATACTGTACACTGGGCTGAGGATCCACCAGCACCCGATTCACTATACTGTACACTGGGCTGAGGATCCACCAGCACCCGATTCACTATACTGTACACTGGGCTGAGGATCCACCAGCACCCGATTCACTATACTGTACACTGGGCTGAGGATCCACCAGCACCCGATTCACTATACTGTACACTGGGCTGAGGATCCACCAGCACCCGATTCACTATACTGTACACTGGGCTGAGGATCCACCAGCACCTGATTCACTATACTGTACACTGGGCTGAGGATCCACCAGCACCCGATTCACTATACTGTACACTGGGCTGAGGATCCACCAGCACCTGATTCACTATACTGTACACTGGGCTGAGGATCCACCAGCACCCGATTCACTATACTGTACACTGGGCTGAGGATCCACCAGCACCCGATTCACTATACTGTACACTGGGCTGAGGATCCACCAGCACCTGATTCACTATACTGTACACTGGGCTGAGGATCCACCAGCACCCGATTCACTATACTGTACACTGGGCTGAGGATCCACCAGCACCCGATTCACTATACTGTACACTGGTACAGACGCTGAGGATCGAACCAGCAACCTTCGGGCTCGGAGTCAAACACGGTACACTAGCCTGACCCCTAAAAACTTGTACACGCTTGTGTGTTTCCTATGTACATCCTTCAACTTCCAAAGCATCGAACTATAGCTATATATATATATATATATATATATATATCAGTGGCGAACCGTGTCTATCACAACTGGAGCTTCTGTCTGATTGGTTGCATTGTTTTTCCAACACAAAACCACTCAAATGTGTAGTGCATGGACCGGGAAATGAAAACAAATCAACGTAACACTGTAATATAACAGATAACAACACAAAAACGATTCTCATATATTCATTTTATTCAAATTGTATTAAATTGTATTAAATTGTATTATTTTGGTTTCATCTGAGAGTTCCAGGGTCTTCTCTGAATACCTTGAAGGCCCTGATGCTTCACCACTGATATATATATATATGTATATATATATACTGTATGTATATACCATTTTCATATCATCAATTCTATCGGAAAACAGCCCCCCAATTCAAACCATTCAGGAGCCATGGAGTCAATCAATATGCAAACCACCATGCTCTGACTCAAAGAGTCCAAAGAGTGTGCACACACAGAGCTTTGAAACAACAATCTTGGGGGAGCGTAGTGTCTGTATAATATAATAATAATATGTATAATATGGATAGTCCATTTATCTTTGATTAGATTTTTTGATGCTGAGATTCATTTCCCTCGCTTGCTGTTTCATTATTCTTTCTAATTACCTGCACGGATTCACCCATCAAGCTTCGGTACACTCGCAAAACCTAATTGCTTCTGCCATAAATCAAGAAACCTTTGGTGTGTGATCCCTGTGTGTGTTTGTGTGTGTGTTTGTGCATGCCTGTGTGTGTTTGTGTGTGTGTTTGTGCATGCCTGTGTGTGTTTGTGTGTGACTCTGTGCATGTCTCTGTGTGTCTTTAGAGGAAAGCTGCAGTTGGAACTTCCTGATCCATGAATACAAATATGTTGAAATGACAGACATGTATCATGGGGGGGTGGGGGGGGGGGGGGTTATCATCATGCAAGGATCTATCTTCCTTCAGTAATTCTGAGTTCCAGACAACTGACTCAAAACTGTGTTCCAGGTGCATGACGCCAAACGTAAACAGAAAGCATGGCTAGGTGATGTTTCTTTGGCCCGCGATTAGACATTTTACGTACACGCCTTAATGCTTCTGTTTAGTTTAGTCTCTCCGGCCACCAGCCTCCATTCACAGGGTCGACGGTAGCATTAGCTTTGCTCCAGTAGCAAATACTTAGCATTTGCGTGATTAGCGTAGCTCCGACACATCATGCATGGCGGGTGTTGAGTTGTGTGTGAACAAGGTCAAAGAGCACATTGTGTGTTAATGAGGCTGGTAAGCACACCCCCCACCCCCACCACCACCACCACCACCACCACCACCACCCCCACCACCACCCCCACCCCCACCACCACCACCACTCCAAACGCTGGCCCAGACAACTTGTCTGTACAAACCCCCCTTTCTCCGTCTACAAACAACAGAATGCATTCCAGTCAGCAGGGGTATTATTGGAGCACAGTTACTGCACACCGAGAGAGGAATAGCCCAGGGAAGAATGTGAATGAGCGGAGTTAGGACGGACAGAACTGGGTCTTTGCAGTTAGCCCCGGGGTCACTGTGATAATGTATGAACTTAACTGCCAGGCAGACAGCCCCTGCTACATTTAATGACCAATGATTACCCACTGTCGCTGCCACCTTGCAAAATAGTGTGTGTACGCATGTGTGTGTGTGTGTGTGTGTGTGTGTGTGTGTGTGTGTGTGTGTGTGTGTGTGTGTGTGTGTGTGTGTGTGTGTGTGTGTGTGTGTGTGTGTGTGTGTGTGTGTGACACGCGTGTGTGTGTGTATGTGTGTGTTTTAGAGATGGAGGGATGGAGAGGGAGTTTATGGGTGCAATGTGTGTGTGATTGTTTCCATGTGTGTGTATGCATGTGTATGTGTAAAAGAGAGGTAGGGGCAGGGAGAAAGAGAGAGAAGAGAGAGAGAGAGAGAGAGAGAGAGAGAGAGAGAGAGAGAGAGAGAGAGAGAGAGAGAGAGAGAGAGAGAGAGAGAGAGAGAGAGAGAGAAAGGGAGAGAGAGCAGAGAGAGCAGAGTAGAATACAGCGAGTCTGTGTGTGTTTCTGTTCCCTGTCAGTCCACCTGACATAAACAAAGATGAATTACTCCACTGCATTTCCCACCAGCAGTTCCCCCCCCACTCCGCCTCCACCCTGGGCATGGGCGCCTGGCTTTGTGTTCTGCAGTGCACACCGCTGACCTTCCTCCCGCACCTCCAGGAGAACTGCAGCGGGCTCCATCGCCAGAATGTTATGCATATGAGGCTCAGGAAATAGAAAAATAGAGGACAGGACACTTTCTCCCCCGCAGAAAGAAGAAGAAGAAGAAGAAGAAGAACAACAACAAAACCCGTGTTTACTTGCTGATGAAAGGGTACAAAGTTGAAATGGAAGACATATCTTAAGTATGAAAAACATGATTTTCTTGCGTATTTGTGTTCCGTGGGCCGTCTCCTGGTTAGGGCTGCTTTGTCCGTATTGTGTATTGTGTTGTTTTTTTTGCTGCGTTTTTTTTCCTTTTTTTTAAAAGGAAAACTAGGCCATTGTGTCACTCGATCGAAACTCGACAGAAAAACAGTCTCACTTTCCGAAAAAGGGGTCGACGTGTAGCTGGTCAACTGAACCTCGGCCCCGTCTATTCGTGAAGAGTATAACTCTAAATAAGGAGCTAAAAGCATCACGTTTCCTCCCCTTTCTGCTTGTGAATGCTAGTAGTAGTCCACGTTAGTGAGCTTTTATCATTCACTCCAGGCTCGTTTTTAATATCTTGTGATTCACTCCAGGCTCGTTTTAATAGCATCCTTCTCAGGAAAGATACACTCTTATAGCTGGGTCACGTGTTGTTCTCGTGAAGTCAGCCGCCCGAGGGGCACAGGGGGGGTGGGGGAGAGGCCCATCCTAGTAGCAGCGGCAATAAATAGCAGAGACACACACAAACAGTCCCACCAGAGCACTCACACACATATATGTTCACTATTAAGCTTTCGTATTTGTGAGCAACAAGGTTTTTTTATTATAAGCCGTTATTCAGTGTATTTACAAGGCATTCACCCACACGGATGTTGGATGTCAGCAACCATACCCGGCTAACATTTATATATTACTATTATTATTAGTATTATTATTATTATTATGTACTTTTATATATACACGTATTTTAAAAAGCGAGTTTGATTGAAAATAAAATAACGGATTGTGTGTTCATAATTATGTTTAATGACCTCAAACTAATGGAATACGGGTCTATACTGTAGGGGCTGAAGTAATGGATTGGATTTACTGTAATCAAATGGCTTTTTCCCCATTTCCCGTGACATTCGAGAGGTTATTAGAGCGACCGCCACACCAGTCATGCTGAGCTATAATTAAAAGCATTATGAAATACTAAGGCTGTGCATTGGCCATAAGCTGCTGATATGTGTTTTAATGCTGGGGAATTCAAGATGCTTCACAGATTTTTGTGTGTGTGTGTCAGTTAAGAAATATATGTAACATCCTACTCACCCTGTGTGAAACAGTATAAATAAAACAGAATATAGAACATCATGACAATACAGTGACGCAACCTAGTTTACTCTTAGATGACAAACGACCCCGCTGCTCAACGGGATCTGTGTTGTCTCACACTCCTGCTGGCATTCCGTCTCTAAAACACAAAGAGTCATCATTTCCCACCATCCTACCATAAACAAAATGGCACTCGCGCATTGTACAAGTCCTACTACACTGTTTACACTGAAGTTCAGTACGTTGATGTCCTGTGAGTTCTGCTAGCCTAGTACCCAACCCAACCCCCTTTTGTGGCACTTCTTTAGTGCAGGGATTCCTCGTTTGTTGGATTACTGTCACCTGTGTTGACTGACTCATTCTGATCACCTGTGTTCTTGTTTCTGTCCCTTTTCCCTTTTTGCAAATAGTCTTCATTGCTATCCCCTCAACTCTGGTCATGAACTATGGGTCAAGACCCAAAAGGACCAGATTGCGGATCCAAGCGGCCAAAAAAGGGGTTTCCTCAGGAGGGTGGCTGGCATCTCCCTTAGGGATAGGGTGAGAAGCTCAGTCCCTCGTGAGAGATTCGGAGCAGAGCCGCTGCTCCTTGGTGTAGAAAGGAGCCAGTTGAGGTGGTTTGGGCATCTAGTAAGGATGCTTCCTGGTCGCCTCCACGGGGAGGTTTTCCAGGCACCTCCAGCCGGGAGGAGGAGGCCATGGGGGCAGACCGAGGTACAGCAGGGGGTGATTACATCTCCACGCTGGCCTTGGACCGCTTGGGGATCCCCCAGTCAGAGGTGGTTAATGTGGCCAGGGTAAAGGAGGTTCAAAGGTCCCCTGCTGGAGCTGCTACCTCCGAAACCCGTTTCCGGATAAGCGGTAGAAGATGGAGAAGGATGGAGTAGGAGGATAACCGTCTTCACAGAAATCTTTTTATATTGTTATTAATAATAACTGAAATAATACTAAACAAATGTATATATATATTTACTCAAAGCATAATACTTAACAGCAATGTTTGATTTTTATTATTGCAAACATATACAACATACAGTATATCTCACTATTATACCAGTGAAAATGATTGAGTGGGTTTATAAACAGTGGGTTTGTGGTGCGTGTCGTCATCAATTACAACCGTCAACCAGTAGAATTCTACGACACCGTAGCACGTCCAAAACATTGCCGACTCTTGGCTACTCTATATTAATAACAGGACAGAATAGAAAACAGAGCACACTAGTATATGTAGTGCATAGTACGCAGGCTCGGATGCAGCCTCTGTTCGGCCCACTGCACCTATGTTCCAAAGCTTCTGTGTTCTACCCCCTCCCCCCCATGTAGGCAGACCTTACTTATAGGCCTCCTTGAGCAAGACGTCCTCACCCCCTTTACCTGCTCCTTAATGACCTGTATCGGTATTCCCTGTGAGTCACTCCGAATAGAAGCGTCTGCTAAATGGCTAAAGCAGGCTCTAAACCACCACCAGCTGCAGCAGGTGCGCGTGACGAGGCCAGCCTGCGTGCCGGCACAGTGCCAGACGGACCGGGGTGAGGCTGGCAGGAGCCCAGGTTAATATGGTTAAGGCACACTTCCACTGCTCTGTGGGGGCCATCACTTATGCCATTTCACCCCCCCGCACCCCCCCCCCAGGGTGCCTGAGCACAGAGCGCCGTCACGTAACTCTCCCTGAGCACGCTGTAGGGAGAGCAGGCGCCAAGCCCCGAAACCTGATTGGTTGCTTTAGATGCTGCGACCTTGTGACTTTATATCACCTCCCTCCTCTTCGCCTTAAAGCCCTTCCTCCCTCCCTCCCTCCCTCCTCTTCGCCTTAAACCCCTTCCTCCCTCCCTCCCTCCCTCCTCTTCGCCTTAAACCCCTTCCTCCCTCCCTCCCTCCCTCCTCCCTCCCTCCCTCCCTCCTCTTCGCCTTAAACCCCTTCCTCCCTCCCTCCCTCCTCTTCTCCCTCCTCTTCGCCTTAAACCCCTTCCTCCCTCCCTCCCTCCCTCCCTCCTCTTCACCTTAAACCCCTTCCTCCCTCCCTCCTCTTCGCCTTAAACCCCCTTCTCCCTCCCTCCTCTTCTTCCTCCTGGGTCTCTCGCTGTATCAGCTAACCTCATACCGAGACGCAGACCCGTTTGTTTTGATGCGGGGGTTTCTTTTTTCCGCTGACAACCATAATGACACTCTCTAACACTCTTGTATAATAATATAATCACAAAGCTACAATAACATTGCAATTATGGTGTCAAGGTAACGGAGGTGACAGCTGTAAGATATGTAATTCATCCACCAAAGTGCTGCAAATACTTACTTACTCAGAAATCGATATATATATATAGACGGAGAAGTGACACATCTCGGGAGGCGTACGGACGTATTGATTTCACAAAGACGTCGTTGGTAACTGCGGAACATTCCACGGTTAGCGGGCCGGGAATTATAACAAGGAGCCGCTTCTGTGTAGCGTGCAGCCAAGGATTGTTCCTGTAATCATGTCAACAACAACAACAACAACAATAGCTTCACATCCCTTGTTAAAATAGTTTCCAAGAAAACGATTCAAATCCAACCTGGACGATGTCAATACGGTACAGAATACAGGTAGAACACACACACACGCACGCACACACACACACACACACACACACACACACACACACACACACACACACACACACATACAAACACACACACACAGAAGAAACTTAAAGGAGATTCTGAAGCCGTTCATCCCCTAATGCCCCGAGGGCGGTGGAAGTGTGGCGTCCATAAAGATTTTTACTGTTATCGGCCACGATACGATTACACTATAGCGTGTCAAACTAGCCGGGGATAAATCTGCCCTGTGCCGGTGGCTGTATAGCGGGATGAAGGAGCTTGTGTGCGGGGCTTGTTTAATCGGGAACCCCACCCCCCACCCCCCCTGGGTTAGAGAGACGTAGGCCTAAATCACAGCCACGACTCACCCTTTTCTTGGACATCGAGGCGAGGCACCGCCAGCAACCCCTCCCCCCAGGTGGCCGGGGAACCGGGGAAGATAACACACATGCCTATATCCCTACCCAATGTTAATGTTGTGTAATGAGGGCTGCTACACAGGTGTGTTTGCCCTGCGATGACAACTCTGTGAAAATCCATGGTCCATGGTCAATGTATCTTATCTTCACTTCAGTTTGGTCTCTCCCCATAGGTAGTCTTACGAGCGCTGATGTTTGTCTTGCGATGACACCTCTATAGAAAGATATTCCTCTGTGATGATGTAGGTCTTTTATTTTAGAATTACCTGTTATTTTTTGGGAAAAATTGTTGTACCTGTCTTCATCCAACACATCCAACACATTCCACATCCTGTCTAGACTGCTGATAGGTACATTGCATAGGGCATATCGCTGTCATATCGCTGGGAAACTCAATTGGTTATTGTGCATATTTGTACAATATATTTAAATCCCAAAATGAATCAATACAGGGGTTATTACAACTGAAGCATATAGGCCCATAGGCTACACCGCCACTTAGCTAAAGGCTACTTAGCTAAAGGCTACTTAGCTAAAGGCATGTTATTAAAACTGGACATTTCTGCAAGTTGTGCTCAGAAGGTGGCGGCTATCTGAGATAGTTCTGGCTGAGTGTACACCTATTGATCCACATCAGGCACCGGCATGTGCCCGCTGTATTTTGGCTACGCTTCTACTGCGTGTGTCCGCAGGGATGCGTGTGTCTGCCACACACACACACACTGCTCAGTGGAGGCAATCACACATTGTTAACATGACCTACTTTATAGATTTTGTTAGAATGTTCCTTCAAACGTTTCGATTGATATATATACGGGAAGAGGCAGGACCATGTTGAAAACATTGACGATTTAGACATGTAGGGCCTAGGCCTGGCTATTTTGGACAGCAATGATCAATAGAAATCTAATATTTTCAGCTAAAGAGCACTCGTGTGATGGGGGTCAAAATCCGGTCAAGCACGTGGCTCACATATGACGTAGTAGGTGTATTTGCATAATATTGTAATAGTCAAACGTTGCTTAGCTCATCCCAAGAGTGTAGTAATTGCGTATTGCTGATTGTGTATCTGTAAATTGTTAATGGGATGTGCAGACCATCGGACACGTTGCAAAGGATATTCAGTAGTTTCGCAATTGCTTAGTTTTGATCGAAATAATACGTTATGCAAATTATCATATGCGAATTTGGCTTCTTAGCGTCACAAAGCAGTAATGCCTTCTACCCTCTCTCTCTAGTCTCTCTGATCGAGGAGAGAGAGTGAGGGAGAGAGAGAGAGAGAGAGAGAGAGAGAGAGAGAGAGAGAGAGAGAGAGAGAGAGAGAGAGAGAGAGAGAGAGAGAGAGAGAGAGAGAGAGAGAGAGAGAGAGAGAGAGAGACAGAGAGAGAGAGAGAGAGAGAGAGAGAGAGAGAGAGGTGGGAGGAGAGATGCAAGGCGGCATGCAGGAGAGCTGGCTACAGACATCGGCTCTATGCAGAGAGCTGCTGGAGCATCGGAATCGCTTTGAGAGCATTCGTGGGCTGAACGCGTACATCACGTCAACTTCTCTTCTCTCAACAACAGACACACGGAGAGAGACGACACAATCGTCGAAGAGAGAGAAAGAGAGAGGGGCAAAAAAACCACACGCCTCTTTTCGGTGATGCACATATCGGACGTGTGCTTGCCGAGTCTGCCTGTGGGGAAAGGACGAATCCCATTGACCACTACACGCCTTGGAGAGAAAGGAGATGTCACCGCCGAGCAGTTGATGGTGTGCACACAACGACCGGTCCGCCGTGTTATTAAGGACGGACGGCAACACTTGGACACAGCTCGGACGACTTGACTTGGTAACGGAGACAGAAGACATGGTGTCGGTGTATCTAGTGTTTACACGACAGCACGCGGTATCACTTGGCGAAGAGCGGCGTTGAGCACATCCACGTCTACGGTGTGTGGGTTTGGAGTCACGGCACCAGTGGTCCAGGAGGGAGGGAGGGAGGGGGGGGGCAGCCTTGTAGCCTTGTCCACAAACAACCAGCAGCAGCAGCAGCAGCAGCAGCCTCGAACTTCCATCCCGGCTGGGTGGGATGTGACGCCGAGAGGGGGGGATGGTGCGCAACCTCTGAGCCGCTGAGCTGTCCGTGGTTCTGAAAGAAGCAGCTCTGCTCTGCTCTGCTTTGCACACACACACACACACACACACACACACACACACACACACACACACACACACACACACACACACACACACACACACACACACACACACACACACACACACACACACACACACACACACACACACACACAGACACACACACACACACACACTCACGCACACACACACGCGCGCACACACACACACAAGCACGCACACGCACACACACACGCACGCACACACACACACACGCACGCACACACACACACACACACACACACACACACACACACACACACACACACACACACACACACACACACACACACACACACACACACACACACACACACACACACACACACACACACACACACACACGCACGCACACACCGCACAAGTGGACCTGCCAGATGGACACTGATTCCGCCTGACTGCGCCTCATCATCAGCCCCCCCGTTCTTAATTCTCTTCCATGGCTGTGGCACGCAAAATAAAAACTTTGCTGACCGTCAACATTTTGGTTTTTGTCGGCATCATTTTGTTCTCGGTCTACTGCAGAATACAAGACCGCTCCGAGGAGCTCATCCAGATCGGTCGGATCTCTGACCAGAGGCTGCGAGCTAGAAATGGCAAAGTTTCAAACTTGGTGGACAGGCAGTCCATTCTGCAGAGGCTGGAGCGTCTTGAAGATGTGGTCTACAGTCAGCTGAACGGTAAGCCAGGCTTTATCGGTACACAACGTGCAGTAGGGTATCTCGCCTTGTGCATGTGAATTCAGTACAATGTTGTTGATTTTTAAAATCGTTATATTATACTGTAGTGTATTCTGGCCTAAGCAATACTCAAAAGTAGTTTGCTTTCCGTTTCAGGGGAATAGCTCAGATCCTTTATTAAACTGAAAAATGTTGTGATTCAGCACACTGCCAGTATAAGTCTGAGGTGTCTCTTACCTCCTGCAGGGTATCCAAGCGGTAAATCACTGAAGGCTTTTCTCGAAGGGGTTGTTGTGTGTTATTATCTTGGCCATATTTTCATATTCCCACCTTACATCAGGTAAAATAGGCTTAGTCCTAGAAAAAACCCCATAAACTGAGTCTAAAAGAGACTGTAGTTTGGCAGTGCACTCTGTTTTCCAAACTTCTGAAGAGAAATGTTTTGTTCACAAAAGGCACAACAAATCCTATTGTTCTCAGCACACAACGCAGACCGTCCACCGAGGCACACGGTGTATTACCTTACACGGAAACGTCATCCAATATCACAACAAAACACACCTATACACAATTCAATTCAAAACAGCAACACAGAGTCCCCTGGTGTCCAATTACCATATCAGGACATAAAAACACTGCATGAAACATGAGAGAATAAGGCATGGCAATATCTTTGCAGCCTGTCATTCTGGGTATTTTTTTTTGGGGGGGGGGGGGGGGGGGGGGGGTTGTCGTGAAAAGTCTTCATGGATATATACGTATGAATAGTGATGTCATTTGAATGGAGAGACTTTCCCCCTTCACACAGCACCGGAAGCAGGATGCTATTTCAACGGAACCTATTACACACGGAACACACATAACCAACCGTTCTCTCGTTAATCCTTTTCATGGCATGTCATCACCCCCCATAAGCCATATGTCTTTGATATGTATCGCGGAGCGTGCAGAAGCCTCTTGTTTGGGTAGGGAGCATGTGATCACTATTAGGGGGGATGGGGGGGGGGGGGGGTGGGGGAGGTTTTACGGACCGTAGTAGCATCCGCTGGGAAGGAGTCAAGGGGCTCAGTGAATGTATGGTGGCAGTGTAGTAGGAGTGTACCTCAGAGGAACCTTGTAGTAATAATAATTGTCATATACAGTATGTATTAGTAGTGGTGGTTGTGGGGGTCATGGGTGTTGTTATTGCTGTTATTGCTGTATATATATATATATATGTAGAATTGTGTATTGTGAACACATTCTATTACATTTATTCGTTGCTCCAAATTGGATTCACTCTGGAACCATTGTTTTTACAATGTTTTATCTGCTCTTTATCTGTTGTCCATTTGTAAGAAAGAGGGTCGGTATGTGAGTTATGGTGCACCTCTGGAGCTTCTCGGGCCAGACACTGCTCCACTGAGAAGAGAGAACACTTCCTCCTTCGCCGAGATTGGGTTACCTTCTATTATAACTATATAATACTTTCTGTTGTACCTGAAGCCCCATTCAGAAGAGCCACCCCCTTCTCAGAGAGAAGGAGCATTATGTAATGACTGCTGTGTGCTTCTGAATATACATCGAGTTGTTCCTCCTCCTTCTTTCCCCCTATCTATTTATTCTTGGTCATGGTGGCTTCATTTTGTAACATTTTACAATCTGTCTATAGCACAAGGACCTATCGAAGGAAATTGCCAGTGTATTGCTCATGCTCACACACACACACACACACACACACACACACACACACACACACACACACACACACACACACACACACACACACACACACACACACACACACACACACATATATACACACACACACACACACACATATACACACACACACACACACACACACACACACACACACACACACACACACACACACACACACACACACACACACACACACACACAACACACACACACACACACACACACACACACACACACACACACACACACACACACACACACATATACACACACATATACACACACACTCACACTCTCACACACACACACACACACACACACACACACACACACACACACACACACTCACACTCTCACACACACACACACACACACACACTCACACTCACACTCACACTCACACATACACACATACACTGTATGTATTCACACTTCATTGTCCAATTAGCGTAGCGTGCGTGTCCTCGTAGGTTGCAGGACATCAAAGCATTTGGAGTAAGCCTATAGCAAACAGTCCAAACAACAACAACACAGACTGCTGTGTGACCACGCCCTCCACCTAAACCATAGGTTAATTTAGCAAACACACGAAAAACTAAGGAACTAACACGTGTTTACCCTGTAGTCCATAAAGTGGGGAAACATTCCCTTTTATAATCCCTCAATAGCCTCAGTGCTTTACTTTTTCTTATTAAACGTGTGTCTCTATCCCTTGTCACAGCACTTTTAAGGGAAGCAACCGCAAATTGCATTTGGTGGCCATTGGGAATTAATCTAGCATGCCGATAACTATTACGATGGCCTGCGGCGCTATGAAATAATTGTCTGTGCCTGCCGTGTTGTCGCCTACCAATGACATTCCAGCTAAAGCAAGGCCTCGCGGGATGGAGGCTGGCCAAAACATGGCCTTCCAAGTCTCAGGCTGGCGTTCACCTGGTGCTTCGATGAAGGGAATAACACGGTTGTGGACACGAGCCGGCGGGATAGCTCAGTCTGTTGGGACTTCTGGGGCTTGGGAACCGGAAGATCGCTGGTTCAAGTGCCCAGAAACGCTTGGGCACTGCCAAGGTGCCCTTGAGCAAGGCACCAGACCCCTACACTGCCTCCCCCCGGGCACTGTATATACAATAGCTGCCCACTGCTCCTAATACTAGGATGGGTTAAATGCAGCGAAACTAATTTCACTGTGTGTGTTTACATGTATGGGACCAATAAAGAGGATTCAATCCTCTAGGTTTAGATTTAGAGCCTTATCGAAAAGCCCTACTTATAGAGAATGACCCACTGGTAGGTTATCAGCAGCTTTCTTCTGCAATGGGGTCCTACCATGTCTTCCTCCGGGGGTGAGGAGGCGTGTTAAGCTTGTTGTTAACCAGCTTGTGAAGCAGAGCTTTGGCTCAAAACCTCCAGTCCAGACATTATTTTCCCTCTGCTATCGCCGATAGATTCTCCACCTCAGTGGTGGGGATAATTGAAGGCTGTTCGGCACACAATGACAGCCAGCGATAAACACGCCGGATGAAGACAACAGTAAGACGTTTATATGTAAAGTATAGGCCGGCAGTTCTTCTACTTTTTGTTACATTTATTTGGACGACTATACGTGTGTAGATGCAACGAGATGCAGTAGGCTGAGTGCCACACCACGAAGGGTCTCATTGAGATTTGAAGGCAAGTGCAGAGAGAGAGAGAGAGAGAGAGAGAGAGAGAGAGAGAGAGAGAGAGAGAGAGAGAGAGAGAGACACTTGTCATGTGGACGGATGGGACGCCGGCCCCCTGCCACGGAGCCTCGGCAGCCCACCCTATGCTGCTCATCTGGGGATTCAATAGCGGCAAAGAAGAACCCACACACCTTCTTTCTGTTTCTTTTCACTCCAAAACCCGTAGGGACAAAAGTTTTAATGAGATATAAGACTCCTCTCACACATCCCGCCTACTGTGTGTCTCTCTCTCTCTCTCTCTCTCTCTCTCTCTCTCTCTCTCTCTCTCTCTCTCTCTCTCTCTCTCTCTCTCTCTCTCTCTCTCTCTCTCTCTCTCTCTCTCTTCCAAACACACCTGCAAGATGGCCTGCTGTTAACTCTGTTATTAGCGCTGCTATGTGCGTGCATGCATGAGTGTGCGTGTGTGTGTGTGTGTGTGTGTGTGTGTGTGTGTGTGTGTGTGTGTGTGCAACTACGTGTGCAGTGTGCATGTGTGAGTGCATGTGTGTGTGTGCTCGCGCATGCATGCCTGTATGAATGTGTGTGTGTGTGTGCTCGCTGTGTGTGTGTGTGTGCGGGTGTTGGTATGCAAGCCAACGTGTGTAAATATGTGTGTGATTGTACAAGTGTCTGTTTGTGTACATGTAGTTAGGATTCAGAATTGTGCGCGCACACACACACACACACACACACACACACTCACACACACACACACACACACACACACACACACACACACACACACACACGCGCACACACACACACTCGGCCCATTAGCTAGAACTCTCGGACGGACGGCTGGTAAAATGAAAATATATTTAAATGATGATATGCAGATGAGGGGCCAGGCGACATAATAGTTTCATGAATAGATGAAAATCAATTCCGCTCAGCCCGTTAGGATCATGGCCCTCCTGACCCTGTGCGCTCAGGCCTAGCTGCTCATGGAGCGGGAATAACGCCAGGGGACTGAGTGAGTGTGTGCTTTCCCTTCAAATACATTTTTGGGCTGAGCAGCGATCGGCGTATCAGGAGATCAGAGTTAATTGTGGTGACACTGTATCATCGCCATTATTTTGATTATATATATATATGTATTGTATATATTATATATATATGTATATGTACTGTTTATCCTATATATGTGTTTATGTTGCAAACAAATGCATTGTTTCAAGCTTGGATAACACGCTGCTGACTTGTGATTGGCGAAACAGTATGAATAGATGTTGGTAATAAAAAAATAATAACACAAGCCATTGTGGGAATAATTCCATTTGGAAATTGAAGTCATTTTGAAGTAATGGGAAGAAGGAGAAGGAATATACTCAGCGTTTTCAGTTCTGTTATTGTGTCTTGGAAAATTGTCGACTAGCCGCCTGGCTTTTTGAATTTCGTTCCCGTGTAAAAACTCGAAGAAAGGAAGTGATAGACAACACATGCCCATGAGGGAGGGAGCACACACACACACACACTGTATATATATACTGTATATATCTTTCACAATCTCTTTCCTTGTTGTTATTCAGGACCGGGCTGCGTCATACTGATTCAAGTGGTTGCATGGTTTCATTGACATGCAAAAACTCTTTCAGGGCTTAAATCTTGAATGGGAACAAGAATCCATTGTTTAGATATAATCACGGAGACGAGTCGAGTGAGTCTGGTCGAGGTGTTTTACGAATCGCCCTTGTTATCCTTTTGAGGCCGGTTGCGTTCGCCAGGCAAGGCGTACTCTGTCCCCCCCGCCCGCCCCTCTAGATTTCATAGATTTGTTAGCAGGCCTTTCAGAAGCGAGCCCATAAAAAAAAGAACAAGCTGCTCCTTCCTTCATTCTTTCTTCTCCTCTTCTCGTATTCTGAGAGATCGCCAAACTGTCCCACCACCATTCATATTCAGGCCCCCCCGTGCATCAAACACGTGAAGGCACACATTCGCACGTTCCTCACGGAGGCCCCCGGAAAGGGGCGGCTTGCTTTTTCCGAAGGTCGCTCAATCATTCATCACATTACCCGCTTAAATGCGTGGTGCCATCGAGGTGGGGAGGAGGGAGGGGGGGGGGGGAGGGGGGGGGGGGGTACAAAAGAATATTGAGACGCCAACAACAAGCAGGAAAGAGACTGATGTGTTTTTGATGCGGCAGCACGTTTTTAGTCCGATGTTTGAGGGCTGTTGACGTGTCCTCTTTTGTTTTCTCCGATTGTCAGATGATCAGTATGTTGAACACGGATGACACGCGGCCGAGATTGTAGATGTGTGTGTGTGTGTGTGTGTGTGTGTGTGTGTGTGTGTGTGTGTGTGTGT
>JANIIK010000041.1:265000-270000 GCA_027704905.1 Muraenolepis orangiensis | reverse complement strand
AGGAATCCGGTCAACAAAACACCATTGTTAAGGCGGCGCGCTTTGATGTTTCCCCCCAGAATGTATTCAACTCGTCTGTGAAATCCTTTGTATCTGAGCGCCAGATAAGCAGACGAAGCCGGCGCTTTGATCACTTTGACTTAAAACACACCCAGATTTTCTCTCTTATTTCTTCTTCTTCTTTTTATTTTTTCGAATCCCAGAAAGGGGGGGTGGGTGTGTGTGTGTGAGTGTGTGTGTGTGTGGGGGGGGGGGGGGGGGGTGGGGCGGGGGTGCTTGGTGCCACTGGTGAATGATTCTAACAAGATTGTCAGGGGAAATTTAAGAAGTTAATTAAATCTAACGCCAATTACCCATCAGGCTGGAGAACATAACATATATCTGAGATGACAGGGGGAAGGAGAGTGTGGTGGCTCCACTCCGCAAAGGGTGCTCTGAGCACAATCCCCCAAGCGCCTGGCGCCCTACCTGTGGGTGTCCTTGAGCAAAATGTCTCACCCCTTCCTGCCCCTTAATGGTGTATTTTAATGCCCTGTGTGAAAGCGCCTGCAACGACTAACCCAAAGAGGACTGGGATAAGCTGGGATGGGGGTGGCTTTTGCTGGAAATGTTCCACATTGCTCGAATTGTAGAACTATGTATGTAGCTTGTGTTTGTGGACGGACTGACCGAAAGACGTTTGCCGTCGTGCTAATAGGACTATTATGGAGCCGCTCACAATTACCTGAACCACTTAAACCCCTGCCAGATTCTTTACTTACACTTAGAGCCACTTAGCGGTCTCATTTAGGTCCTGGCGGCATCCTGGAGAACCAAAAGGTCAAGTGGAACCACCGATTCTGACTTGGAAGGATCTCAAAACATAAAAAGACAAATCGGCTGCTCTCATTCAGTGGCTGAGCCAAAGTGTGCGCTTTTGAGTCATTAGTGACCCCCAAACAACCTGTCCAACCTGTGTGTTGACATGGTTTTTGTTACACATTGGTTAATATACATGATCAATTAATAACTAATAATTAATATTCCTCTCAATATTCAACGTGATAAGAATATCTCATGTACATTCGGCTGTATAAGCATTCCATTGATCCACTTGGTAATCTTGAATCTTGATAATATTATGCAACATAATGCATATATGGTGAACAATGCTTTTCACCCCATATTCATTCATTCTATGTTCGAACTTCTCCTGCTTATATTGGGTCACATAATAATGTTTGATCTCTTTCTGGTTCATTATCGGTGTCCTGTACTTGAGTGCCCCTGACACTCACATTTCCCTTCGGTGGATTAATAAAGCAAAGTACATCTTCCCTCACCTTCATCTCACATACCCATAAACCACCGATGTCTATCGCTAAATTTATACAAATACGGCAGACGTCATGTCGCACGCCTGGTGTCTCCCTGTCTCGGTGACATTCACGTCTGTGTGGGTGTACCGCTGCCAGTCACAGACAGTGTAATGATGCCCTCCGGATGCTGGGGGGGGTGACGGGGGGTGACGGGAGGAGGTGGGGGGGGGCACACTGGTTGTAGGAGCTGCCAAGCACCGCACTCCTCACACTCACACACTCCGCACGCGGCCCAGGACTGCCAATCAGGTGTCCGCGCCGCAGGGTGGCCCCGTGCCTCGCACCTGTCTGTACCTGGCAGGGTGTGGGCGGCCGTCTCCCTGTGTCTGGCTCTCTTTCTTTTCTTTTTTTTCCTTTTACATTTATTTAGGTTTGCGTCTGTTCATATCTATATGGGGGTTTGTGCTTGTAGGGGAGCTATTTGTGGTCGTGTGAGGGGTGAGTGTGTGTGTGTGTGTGTGTGTCCAGGTGTCTGTGTGTGTGTTTGTGTGTGTGTGTGTGTCCGGGTGTGTGTGTGTGTGTTTGTGTGTGTATGTGTGTGTGTGTGTCTGTGTGTGTTTGTGTGTGTGTGTGTGTGTGTGTGTGTGTGTGTGTGTGTGTGTGTGTGTGTGTGTGTGTGTGTGTGTGTCCGGGTGTGTGTGTGTGTGTGTGTGTGTGTGTGTGTGTGTGTGTGTGTGTGTGTGTGTGTGTGTGTATGTGTATGTAAGAATGTGACAGGATAGTCTAGTAGTTAGTGAGGTTGTTTGAGTGAGTCCTTACTGAATGGTTCTGAGTTTATGCCTCAAAGTCTGCAGTCCCTGATGTCTATAGAAGTAATAAGTCATAACTCATGAATCACATCTTGATTTGATTTGAATAAAATCCTATCCTTCTAGTGAGTAGGGTTTCAGCCAGTTACATGTAAGTCAACTCCCAGTGTGTGTGTGTGTGTGTAATTTGGCATCTAACCAGAGTGCAAATGTTGCAGTAAAGTGCATGTTAATATATAATGTACAGTTGTTGAAAATTACAGTTTACTAAAAAACTACTACTAAAAACTAGGTATAAAACTGAAGGGTTCTGAGATGCCCAGAGTCCCTAATGTCTGCAGAAGGCTTGTTGATTAATCTTGATTGAATGATTTGAATAAAAGCATCCTTCTAGTAAGTTGTTTTCATCCAGTAACATGTAAGTAAGAAACATCTCAGGGAGGGCTGTGTGTGTGTGATGTTTATTGTATTCATGTTTCTGATTGGTTGTTGTTGTTGTTGTTGTTGTTTTGTAGGCCTGGCGAAGCCCATGGGCCTGGTGGAGGGCCCGGGGGGCTTGGGTCAGGGAGGGGCCGCCGCCACGCTCAGCGAGGGGGACGGTCGCGACGGCGAGGGGAAGTACGAGGAGTACGGATACAACGCACAGCTCAGCGACCGCATTTCGCTGGACCGGAGCATCCCCGACTACAGGCCCAAAAAGTAGGTCCACCCCATCGTCTGAGGCCCTACTCCTTCCTCTGTCCTTGGCACTACTCCCTATGTCCTGGGCCCTATTTCCTCTGTCCTAGGCCCTACTTCCTATGTCCTGGGCCCTATTTTCTCTGTCCTAGGCCCTACTTCCTATGTCCTGGGCCCAATTTCCTCTGTACTGGACCATATATTCTATGTCCTTGGCCCGACTTCCTCTGTCCCAGGCCCTACTTGCTATGTCCTGGGCCCTATTTCCTCTGTCCTGGGCCCTATTTCCTCTGTCCTGAGCCGTATATTCTATGTCCTTGGCCCTATTCCCTCTGTCCGGACCCTATATTCTATGTCCTTAGCCCTTTTTCCTATGTCCTGGGTCCTATTTCCTCTGTCGTGAGCCCTATATTCTATGTTCTTGGCTTTACTTGCCTCTGTCCTATGCCCTACTTTCTGTCGTTGGCCCTACTTCCTCTGTCCTATGCCCTACACCCTCTGTCCTATGCCCTACTTCCTATGTCCTGGGTCATACTTCCTCTACCCTATGCCGACTTCCTAGGTCCTAGGGCCTATGTCCTCTGTCACAGGCCCTACTTCCTCTATCCAAGGCGCTATTTCGGAAAGTGCTCGAAAAGGGCAATGGCAATGGTTCAGTAGAATTTAATACAAACGATGGCAATAGAGTAGTTATACTCTATACTCTATAATAGAGTAGTTATACTCTATACTCTATAATAGAGTAGTTATAGTACCAGGAGTTAGTACCATGATATTCTCATATTCTTGATGTGAGAAATTTGGGATTTTTTAATAGGCAAAAAACAGAACATAAGAAAAGAGTTGGACAATTTAACCCAATTTAAACCTTGTGATAACAGGTGTTAAGAACAAGGGGACATTATTAGTGTGGTTTTAATATATTTTCAAATCATTCTTAGAGGCGAAGATAAAATTAAACAAATGATCACAATACAATCATCACAATATCAGCATGACATGTAATTTATTCAGGCATATTGTCCACCAAGCACAAAACCAGGCAGAGGCAGACCTATGTACTTGTTCATCATCTCTATTTTAACAATTGCTTAACACATTTCTAAGCATCGTCAAGTGAAGGTTGAGGTATTAGGGGGACGAAGGATGCTCATTGATTTAGTGGCTTTAACCTCCGCTCTGCCCCCAGTCCCTGCCATCGTCCCCACATCGGAGGAACGTTTCAAAGTGTGCAGTAGGCCATCGTTTCCGCATCCCATCTGCTTCTAACTTCCCTTCGGCCGTTGGAAATCACACAAAACCCCAAAAACTGTAACTCTATATCAACCACTAAACATGAACTGCCATGATGGCAGCCATGGTTCACAGTGTGTGTGTGTGTGTGTGTGTGTGTGTGTGTGTGTGTGTCTCTATGTGTGTGTATGTGTGTCTGTGTGTGTGTGTGTAGGGTGGTGAGTGGTATGTGTGAATGCGGTGTGTGTGACCGTGTAATGCGGTGTGTATGCGTGTGGCATCTGCCTATTGTATTTTATTGTATTATGTGTGTATTTGTAGTACCGTGTACGGCGTGTGTGTGTGTGTGTGTGTGTGTGTGTGTGTGTGTGTGTGTGTGTGTGTGTGTGTGTGTGTGTGGTGTGAAAAGGTGTTAATCAGGGCTGCCACTTGTGTCACATGGCATAGGAGAACAACAGCGACAGGCTGATCTGCCAGGAGGACTTCTGACAGCAGGAAGAGCGCTTTTAAGGCGAAGAACAATTCATCTCATCCACACTCCTTTGTTCCCCATTCGCCTTTCACTGGGGGGGGGGAAATCAGGACCAAGCAGAACGGAGAGAAATTAGGGGGGGGCGGTAAATCGGGGGGTTCACTAATTAATAACGTCAGCTGAGAGCTCTTCTGGAACACAGCGGTTTCAGGAAATGACTTTGTTTCATTTGACTAATTTGCCAGGAAATTAGACTGAAAAAGGGCAACGGAAAAAAAACAAATGGGTTCTGCCCAAGCAGCTGCTCCACCCAAAGTTGAAAACGCCACCCTGTCATGAATGCCACCCAATGCTGTCAACACCACCTCATGATGTCAACACCACCCAATGTTGTCAATACCACTGTGTTGTCAGCACCACACATTTTGTCAACACCACCCAATCTTATTACTGCTACCCGATGTAGTCAACGCCACCCGATGTTGTCAACACCACCCGATGTTGTCAACA
>JANIIK010000041.1:222500-257500 GCA_027704905.1 Muraenolepis orangiensis | reverse complement strand
ACACTGACACACTGACACACACACACACTGACACACACAAACACTGACACACTGACACACACACACACACTGACACACACTGACACACTGACACACACACACACTGACACACGACACACACACACACACTGACACACTGACACACTGACACACACACACACTGACACACTGACACACACACACACACACTGACACACTGACACACACACACACTGACATACTGACACACACACACACACTGACACACACACACACACTGACACACTGACACACTGACACACACACACTGACACACTGACACACACACACTGGCACAAACAAGCAGCTTTTATTGCGGTTTTACCGACGCGTAGCATAACACTGGCAGCCCATTAATTTGCAATGCAACGCAGGTAGCTCTGCTAGCATGGAGAAAATACACCTCGTGCACCAAAGTGAATGCAGTAAACTTCACCGGAAGTCACTATAACATTGCTATTCATTAGAACATAGTACAGAATATATTGAATATTAACAGGCTTTTCTATACTTTCTATAACAATAAATATAGGAAATATGAACTATTTTTCTTTTACGTTTTTGGTTGGGTAGTTTATAGAAGGTTTGTTTTGACGGTAAGAAGGCCTTCTCAAATACTTTTGCTTCATAGTTTGCAGTAGGCCAGTACAGCTAGTAAATAAGTACAGTTATTTTGTGAATTATTTAAATTCTATATTACCAATATGTGGAGTTTGGTTATGTTGGTAAAGGCCATTACTACTTTGGCAAGCAGAAATGTACCACATGTGTTTTTCGTGTGTGGATGCATCTATTTTTGTTTGTAGATATAGATATAGATATAAATACCACCTGATACTGGGTTGTGTCAAAAATAAAATATCGCAGCGTCCACTTTCTGTGAATCCTGTATGTAAGCAGCTCACACACACACACACGCACGCACGCACGCACGCACGCACGCACGCACGCACGCACGCACGCACGCACGCACGCACGCACGTACGCACGCACGCACGCACACACACACACACACACGCGCACACACACACACACACACACACACACACACACACACACACACGCGCACACACACACACACACACACACACACACACACACAATTCCAGCCCCAGTGTTCACTCACTCGTTCACAGGCGAGAGCCCTTTTGAAAACGAGCTAAACATAGAAAACCAAACCATAGACACAAAAATAATTATCACAGCCAAATGGCCGATGTTAATTCGCATAAATCATCAAAAGTAATTTTTCTTTTTTTTGTCAGCGGGATGCCTGCACTGGCAGGGCGTGAAGTTAAATGAGGTTTTAAGAGCTCTGCGGACTCCATGCTAAACACAGCCAAACACAAACAGTAGAAACAGTTGACGCTGAGCCAAGATACATCCGTGGTGAATAATTCCGATTGCGATATTATGAGTCGTATTTATCGGCGCTGTGTTTTTAATGTTTAAATCGGGGTTGAATAGAGGTGATGCGATGGAGACCGCGTGGAGATGGTTTAGATAGTATTGTGCGTTTTTTTCTTCTCGGGGTGTTTCATCTCATTCGGGGCCTCGTGGGAGAAACGTTTCATCACACTACCGCAGTCTTGGGGGTGGTTACGGCGGCCGTGGGAATGCACTCCTCCGTGTGGTGGAGAACACCAGTGTCACGTTTGAAGATATTCCACCCACAAACAAAACCGTATTCTGTACGTTGAAACGACCCAAGTAGATGAGGATTAGGATTGACGACGGACGGCGATCCATAGAATATGGATTCAGTGTGCACCGCATCGCCACACTCATGTATATGAGCATTATTGTGCACGCTAGTAGAGAAACAGAGACAGGGAGAGAGAGACAGGTAAACACAGAGAGACTGAGAGAGAGAGAGACAGAGAGAGAGTCAAAGTATATTCATTAGCCCGGCATGACATGCAATTCATTCTCATTAACTGGGTCATTGAAAACGGCGAAAAACCGATCGCTGCTCCACTAAAGCAGTTGCCATGGCATCCTAGCTTGACAGCAAGTGAGTGGAAAAATAAGACAGAACGAGGCAGATCGAGGTATACAGTGTAGCTGCAAGAGAGAGAGAGAGAGAGAGAGAGGAGAGAGAGAGAGAGAGAGAGAGAGAGAGACACACACACACACAGGGAGGCCAGGAAATTGAGAGGTTTTGGAGGGGACAGACTGGTGTCATTGGCAGGTTTCCTCCCAATGAGTGGCTGGGCCGCTGGAGGAAAAGACCTCCGTCAATGTCATCCCCCAGGCAGTTGACTCCTGTGCACTCCAATGCGCCCCCACCTTCCGTCAGCTCTCTGAAAGTCACTCCGCCACGCTCAGGGCTGCTAGCTAACAACTGCCACTTTTGGCTGTATAAGTAGCTAGCGATACAAAGCGGCGACTGGTGCTGTGCAAATAAAATAAACAAAAACTTTTCTTTCACCACTCGCTTTTTGACGTGTTTGTGTTTGATAAACAGATAAATCTATAAATATAATAGACAAACAGCACATTTTCTTGAAATAGGTAGAAAGACGACGTAAGCCGGTGTTGTTCCCGAGGTTGCGTGAGGTAAAATGGGACATTTAGGCAGGGACACAAACGTAGGAGGGGTTGGGATTTGTGCATTCAAGGTTTGATCACCGATTGTGGGAGAGTGCTTACCGCCTTCTGCTTACTGACAAAGTAGACCAAGCCCCCAAGCGTGTTATTAGTGGTGGGAACGCTAGTCGGGCCCAAGCTCAGACATGGGAAAACAAGCACCGATCTCTTGAGAAATATATATTTTAGCGACATTTAAGGTTGCTTACATTTTTACAGTATTTTTGTTTGATTTGTTTAATAGTTCATATGAATAATAATATGACCAGAGGTATAATTAAATATATTGGAACTTCCGGTGCTGTACTTTGAAGCGTAGGTCTACAGCATTTATCCTTTTATTTCCGCAGGTTAGTCCCTTGAGATTAAAAAGCTCATTCTCCAGACTTCTCAAGTTCAGTTCAGCTCCCCGGGACACGGTGTATCCAAGGCTGACAGATTTTGATTGGCCTTCCAGTGGAGCAGAGAGTTCTGTTTTTGATTTGTATTTTATTATTTTTTTAGCTGATAGCTTTGAACATTGAATTAAATCAATGGGTACACACAGGAGTTAGACTCTTTTCAATGGATGAGGGTTTTTTAGTTACCATACTGACACTGATTTCATACGTGCAGTTGGAGCTACTGTGTGTACGTGTGTGTGTGTGTGCGTGCGTGCCTGCATGTGTGTGTGAGTGTGTGTGTGTGCGTGCGTGCGGGTGTACGCATAGCGACAATTATGCGCAATTACTTGTGTGATGCCATACAGGAATCCCAGGAGGAGGTGCTGTGCAGTGGTAAACTCCCCACTCTCCAACGCCTAAATACACGTTCTAGCAATGAAGCTAGAGGGCCTATGGGTTTTAGCTCTCACATTAGAACGTCGCCTCTCACGTTAGAATGCCGGAGGTCGTCGGTTCGAGCCCACCGCGGGACACTGACCGTTACGGTACGTACATCCTGTGTATCGTGCCGGCCAATGACAACGGCGTGTCTCTTTGACAGGTGCAAGCAGCTGACGTATCCGGAGGACCTGCCCCAGATCTCCGTGGTGTTCATCTTCGTGAACGAGGCGCTGTCCGTCATCCTGCGCTCGGTGCACAGCGTGGTCAACCGCACGCCTGCGCACCTCCTCAAGGAGGTCATCCTGGTGGACGACAACAGTGATAGCGGTAATGGCTGTGGGCTAGCCTATATTAGCTTCTTCTCACAATGAATACTAGCCAAGGGTGAGCAGATTAAGACCAGGGGACAATCCCTCTGCTCACCGTATGCATCTATTAGTATCTACTGGCTTCTAACAAACAAACAACAACAACTAGCATTCTACTAGCATGTATTCACTTTATGGAGCATCTACTAGCCTCTACTAGCATATTTTGGCTTATACTAGCATCTACAGCTACTATTAGCAAGATTCTTTATTTTTGCCATATGTAACACATACAATGGAATGCTTACTCCCCATTTAGTCACCTATTGTAAATAGCATTTACTAGCCACACACACACACACACGCACGCACGCACGCACGGGCACACACACGCACACGCACACGCACACGCACACACACACACACACACACACACACACACACACACACACACACACACACACACACACACACACACACACACACACACACACACACACACACACACACACACACACACACACACACACACAGGTGGAGCTGCTCGTCTCCATTCTGGTGCTGAACTGGGGAGCACCAGCTGATCTCCTCTAACTAGTACTGATGCATGGACTATAGCCTACACAATATAATCTACTTTCATGTTACCGGAATCTCTTTGGATGCAATTCAACGCTTGGACGTGTTCCAGTTCTCTGCATCCACATCCTGCTTAAAGCACAGCCGGCTGGAACAGACGCAGACCAACGGGCTTCCAGGCCTTATGCACAATGTCTCGAGAACCCCTCAAAGTTATCGAGTTATATCGCTCTCCCTTCCTCGTTTAGTAGATTACTGTTAGCTATGTTCATGACTCGTTCTGGTCACCCTTGCCTTCTGCCCCTTGTTGTCGGTTCCTTATGCACTTCCTACTCCCGACATAGTACACTACAACGTCTGTTCGCCATTTTGTAGTGCTGTCCGAATGTATACTAAGAGTTGTTATCATCTACGTAGGGCACTCAATGTATCTCACAATGCAGCGGGAAAGGTAGTGTCCAACCGATGGTCCCTACCCAAACACATATGTACCAGCCAGCGTAGATCTGGCACGTTTAATTATGCTAAAGCAATGACGTCATTAATGGCGACTCGAGTAGCATCCAAAAGTGTTTTCATTTAGCTGAAGAACTCACTATAAAGTGCCCTACATTGAACTGATTCAATGATTGATTATTGATTATTGATGATTGAGTAGGGAGCAATGAGTAGGGAATGATTTCATGACACAGCCTGTGTCATGAAAAGCCTCTGCCTAGCACTACCTAGTAACAACCCATTCTATGCCATGGATGGTTTCTTTTTACACGTCGTCAGTAGTGGGGTAAAGTAAGTAACTCCCTGTTCCCGTCCTTTTAACATAAGGGCCGCTTTTATTGCCGTCTGTCCACTAGCATGGTCAATGTATATTTACTATACAGACCCACGGTTAATGTTATGAGCTACACCTGTGTTTCTGGCTGCTGTATAAAGGGTTGGGTTCAGCCCCTGCCTCCAAGCCTCCAAGTGACACATTAAGACTATCCTAAAAAATACTCCCACGTCGGGGGAAAAAAAGAAAATCTGATAACCATGCCGCCCCGTACTGCCCAGGGCCCCGTACTGCCCAGGGCCCCGTCCTGCCCAGGGCCCCGTACTGCCCAGCGGGCCACATACTGCCCAGGGCCCCGTACTGCCCAGGGCCCCGTACTGCCCAGGGCCCCGTCCTGCCCAGGGCCCCGTACTGCCCAGGGCCCCGTCCTGCCCAGGGCCCCGTACTGCCCAGGGCCACGTACTGCCCAGGGCCCCGTCCTGCCCAGGGCGACGTACTGCCCAGGGCGACGTACTGCCCAGCGGGCCACGTACTGCCCAGGGCCCCGTACTGCCCAGGGCCCCGTACTGCCCAGGGCCCCGTCCTGCCCAGGGCGACGTACTGCCCAGGGCGACGTACTGCCCAGCGGGCCACGTACTGCCCAGGGCCCCGTACTGCCCAGGGCCACGTCCTGCCCAGGGCCCCGTACTGCCCAGGGCGACGTACTGCCCAGCGGGCCACGTACTGCCCAGGGCCCCGTCCTGCCCAGCGGGCCACGTACTGCCCAGGGCCCCGTCCTGCCCAGGGCGACGTACTGCCCAGGGCCCCGTGCTGCCCAGCGGGCCACGTACTGCCCAGGGCCCCGTCCTGCCCAGCGGGCCACGTACTGCCCAGGGCCCCGTCCTGCCCAGCGGGCCACGTACTGCCCAGGGCCCCGTCCTGCCCAGCGGGCCACGTACTGCCCAGGGCGACGTACTGCCAGCGGGCCACGTACTGCCCAGGGCGACGTACTGCCAGCGGGCCACGTACTGCCCAGCGGGCCACGTACTGCCCAGGGCCCCGTCCTGCCCAGCGGGCCACGTACTGCCCAGGGCGACGTACTGCCAGCGGGCCACGCTCGGAGAGTAACTCACACATTAATGACTCCAGGCATTGATCGTTTGTTTTTTTGTTTTGTTTTTTTTCTCCTCTCACTATAGCCTTCCAGTGTGGAGCAATATTAAAAGCATCTGGTTGTTATAGAACGCTGCTTCAGCTGCTGCTGCTGCTGCTGCTTCTGCCAGAACCCCCCCCCCACAACCCCCGCCGCCCCCCCCCAACACCCGCCCCCGCCCCCCCCCCCCACAACCCCCGCCGCCCCCCCCCAACACCCGCCCCCGCCCCCCCCCCCCCCCCCCCCACAACCCCCGCCGCCCCCCCCAACACCCGCCCCCGCCCCCCCCCCCCCCCCCCACAACCCCCGCCGCCCCCCCCCAACACCCGCCCCCCCCCCCCCCCCCCACAACCCCCGCCGCCCCCCCCCAACACCCGCCCCCGCCCCCCCCCCCCCCCCACAACCCCCGCCGCCCCCCCCCAACACCCGCCCCCGCCCCCCCCCCCCCCACAACCCCCGCCGGGGGTTTGTTCAAAATGCTTGCCATGGTGTAATAAGCTTGGTTGAGATGCCCAGCTTTTTCCAGTTTAGTGTTTCTATTTAATATCAGACTATTTTATCTGACCTTGAGTTTCTTTTCTAATTTGGTAATATTTGGGCATATTTATGTTGTATGTCCCATACAGCTTCAAGTATCTTATTTAGTAAAAATATATATAAAAAAAACATATTCAAGTTTTATCCTTTCTTTCTCACTATGCTAATAGTAGTAGGCTTATAAACCATTGTTCCTCACTGCTCACTCAGACGCCCACCACCAGTATATTTATCTCAAACCCTAAACTGAACCCAATGCAAACTCATCTTAGTGCTTTAGAAATCCAGTGAATATGGTCTCATCTACTTATCAAGGTTAATATCTATTACAATGTGTGTTTCCTGCCAAAATGCATGAATCCAGACTGTGGACTGGAAGGCATACTTTGTTACTTTGTTAGTGTGTGTTTGTGTGTGTGTGTGCATGCGTGTGTGTGTGTGTGTGTGTGTGTGTGTGTGTGTGTGTGTGTGTGCGTTTGTGTGTGTGTGTGTGCGACCTGACCTCTTGACCTCTTGATGTGTCCACGCTCTGCTGTGATACATGCACCAACTCATCAGCGTATAATGTTGCAGATGCACTTATCATTTCAAGGCAGTGTCTTCCATTCATCATGGTCAGAGTTTCACAGCCGAATTTGAAACAAGGTAAAAGTAGTCGACTTTAGAAATGAGTGTAATGTGACTTGGAGCCGGGCCAGAAACAGACAATATGCCACCAGGTTACTTAAAAAAGAGAAGACTTGGATTAGCGAGGCCGTGTCTCGATGCGACATATCGCTGCGTACGTGGACAGTTCGCCTTCATCTTAGTTGCTGCTGTTTTTCTGCAAGTACTTCAAGGGATGGAGGGGTGGTAGTGAATAGGATGGAGAACAGGATGGCGGGGTGGTCTAGTGATTGGGGTGTTTATCTGGTTCTGGGCAAGATGCCTATCCTATATCTGCTCTATAATGTCCTTAATGATACGGTATATTGCTTCTAAATCGCTTGGGAGCAAAGCATCTGCTAAATGACTAAACAGTAAACGGTGGAGAACTGCAGAGAACTTTCTCCAGAGTTCCTGTTGAAGAACTAATAGAGATGCAGGTGGTGGGGGTGGGGATGGGGAGGTGGTGGGGTGGGGGTGGGGAGGGGGTGGGGGTGGGGAGGTGGTGGGGGAGGGGGAGGGGAGGTGGTGGGGGTGGGGAGGTGGTGGGGGTGGGGAGGTGGTGGGGGAGGGGAGGTGGTGGGGGGGGGAGCTGGTGGGGTGGGGAGGTGGTGGGGTAGGGAGGTGGTGGGGGAGGGGAGGTGGTGGGGTGGGGAGGTGGTGGGGTAGGGAAGTGGTGGGGGAGGGGAGGTGGTGGCATGGGGAGGTGGTGGGGGAGGGGTGGCAGGGGTGTTGGTTGTGCCCCTTACTACCCAAACTGTGGTGTGTTACTGTCTCCATGGTGACAGGAGGAGCCTGGCCAGGGTGTCAGCCAATGATGCTCATCTCCATGTTACGTAGTCCTGGGCGTTCTGAAAGGGGGGATGGGGGGGTGGACTAGATTCCAGCCCACACTTGGCGCTCCTTCACTTGGCGTGGGCCGACGGGCCCGCAGCCTCCCTCAGGCTGGCAGAGGCAAATAAACAGACCGAAAGAAGAACAAGCAGGAGTCAGCGCCGATGGATCCCCACCACCACCACCACCAACACCACCACCACCACCAACACCACCACCACCACCACCAACACCACCACCACCACCACCACCACCAACACCACCACCACCACCGACACCACCACCAACACCACCACCACCACCAACACCACCACCACCACCGATACCCCAATTCTCAAAAAGGCTGCCATTTTACAGCCAATGAACAAGCCAGTAAATGTCAGCCAGCCCCGCCCCTTGATGGGCGCGATGCAAGCTGGCCTATACTCAACAGGACAGCGCTGTTGTCCCCGTTCCTTCCTTTCCCAGCCCAACCGGCCTCCCACCCCCCCCCCCCCCCTCCCGCGCTGGTGGTTCACTAGCTCACCTGCCGCTACAGGGGAGGTGACATTTGTGCAGATTTGGCAGCTGTTTTTTCATTGGCTTCCTATATGACCTTTCTGACGCTGGCCATGCCCGTCCCTCCTCACCTCCCCCATGGATGGTGAGAACCATCGGTTCCAGGGCCCAGGCCGGCTGCTAGAGTAACGGAGTTAGACGCAGAGGAAGGCTGTTTTTGTCTTTTGTTTCCATGACACCTGTACTGCCCGTGATGAGGTTTATTCACATTGTTAGCACCATCCGATGTGTTGGCGGTTGGTCTTTTAGACGGAAGACTAAGGCTTCATTGTTACTACCTCATTATAGGCGAGGAAAGGCTGGGTGAGCAGAACACAACTTCTCCTCTGCCAACACTGGCTAACGACTCATGAGCTCATGATTCATGTAGAGAAAATAAGATGAAACCGATAATACCAAAATCCAGCTTGTAAAATCTGCTTTAAATGGATCTGAATTACTGGAAGCATCAGGGATTTTACATTTGATTGAATATGCAAGATGTACAATTAAGTCGGTTGCATTGCTTCGGAGTTTGCAATTACATATTCCGCTCACAACCTGCTGTCAACCTCTACACTGTGGATAATCACTAGCATATTATGCCTCAGATTGGACAAATGAGATAACATAAAAGCAAAAACTAAACAGTTGTACTTATAATTTCCTTTGCGCTTTTACCGAGACAAGAGTCGATCGGAAAAAAGCTAAACTACAGCACCTTATATCGCTGGTAGCTTCATTTATATGGCACTTAGACTTTTCAAAAAGCTTTTTTGGCGTATAGCTGCCATTATATAGTAGGAACTGTAAGCATCACTTCTATACCTTATGAACTGCTGGCATTGTTAAGATGGCACATAGCTAGTTCAATATGTTATTGATTCAGAGAAAAGCAAAACCCAACATCGAAGCATGCTACCTTTCAAACCCACGGTGGTGTTTAGGTGTGGAGGATACGCGTTCCCTCCAAATAGGGCCGGGTAGGATAACGCCCCCTCCATTCTGACGTGACTATCTTGCTATGGCGGAGCTTACCTTTTTTTTCAAATGGAAGTGGGAAATCTGGCGCCAGTGTGCAGTGCTGCTCACATTGGCTGCCATGGTGCTCGCCAGTCTGTCTGATCTGATATCTCTGCTAGCGTGAGTACCGTCAGCGCGGCGATGCGCGTGCTCTGAGGTATTTCACTCGCGTTTCTCACGGTGTGCAGAGACAGGCGAATGTTCAGAGGAACTGGAAATCTGATTTGAGACACAAAATGATCGGTATCTGTTATGGGCTGCTACGGCAAAATCCGTTATATTCATGTCGTTTACATCTCAGTTCTGAGATATCTGTTGTGGCTTATCAAAGAAGAGTTGTAGGGCACTACAAAAATGGCGGGAAAATCTATCAGAAAATTGTCATTGATTTGTTAAAACACAATAAGGTACATTGCATTCAACTGTGGTTTATACATAATGTCATTCATGGCGCGCAGCCAGCTACTACAGATGCAATGTAGAGGGGCTTTGAGGATGTGAGTCTGATGGATGTGGCTTTAGGCGTCTGTATCTCAGTGGCATTCACTCACACCTACCAGACAGATGACGCAATACTTGGCCCTCACATTGTAACCGCACTGTCCCTATCTATGAGAGAAGACCAAGGCACTAAAAACACTTTTATCTGCAGTGAAGCTATATACATAATGCGTATTATTATGATAAGAATTATTATTAATAATAATAATAGTAATAATAATAATAATAATAATAATAATGCATCTAAAACTTTTCATTTAGCAAGCGTAAGTTTGAGTGCATGTTTGGTTCATTAAAATCCGACATAACTCTCCTAGAATCTTAAACGGTAGCGGCCCCCGAGCGTCTGAACGCCGCTGAAGCCTCTAGCTTGGAGCTCTTTGTGCTGCCCCGCGTTCCACTTGATTACACCCCGCTTGATGGAGGCGTGTTTGTTTTGCCCGCCGCGCTACACAGACGGTGCGGTCAAAACATATTTCTGGGTCGATAACTTCCCGCCATAAAACAAAAAAGAGACCGGCCTCGCTATTTGCGTATTTAAAGGATCGTAACTTCTCTCCTTTTTTTTTTTCCCCGACCAAGGTCAGTTAATAAATACGGCAGTTCATCTCTGATGGACCTCGTCCGATGGAAACGCTTTCGAAATTCAACAGGTGCGATATCGGACGCCCCCAGAGGTTAATGCGTAATTTGGATATGTGCACAATCAGCAGCACCCTAACCCCACTGCACAGAGAGATAGCACAAAGGAGCCGGCACTGCAGAGACGCCTGCAGGCCCCGAGGGGAAGAGAGAGGCAGATAAAGAGTAATAGAGAGAGACAGAGAGTAACAGAGAGCATAAGGGGGAGGCAGGGAGAGATAGACAACGGCCCATCTTTCACCACTCACCGGTCCGCCTGAATTCTGTGTCAAACATCTCGGGGTAGATGGCGGCGCTTCGGGTCGCTGTTCTCCTGTAAGCCGCAGCTCCAGAAGGCTTTTCAGATAGAACAAAAATAATAGCACTGACAGCTCTCTCTGGTGACCGTGGCCTCAGGAAGCGACATGGCTCGTATTAGATGGCACATGTTCCCCTCAACAACCACTACCCGCAGCCTATAAGACCGTGATTAATGTCCTGGGAGAACCCAGCTAGGATGCAGGGGTTCTGCTTCCGCTTGGAGAAAAAGCACCACAGACACATACGCACGCACACACACACACACACACACACACACACACACACACACACACACACACACCACGTCCCGATGAGGTTCTCCGACGGAACAGGGGATCACTCGACAGTAACCTAGGAGAGAGGACTGAAGCTTGATTAAGACATCTCCTCCCACTACCAGCAACCACAACCAACACTCACCACCAACACTCACCACCACCACCACCACCAACACTCACCACCACCACCACCACCACCACCACCAACAACAAAATAGCGACAGCAATTTACCTTGCCGGTAGTGTGGAGGTGACAGCCGTTGGCGTCTGTAAATGCCCACCAATTCACAACCCCGCTCTGGAAGGAAGTCATCCGCACTGAAGTGCACTACGGCAGTATTATAGTACAACCCGTGGGTATTGGGCGTTTGTCCTTGACGCCCTTTCCTTGTCTAAAAGTGTGTCACTTACTCTATGCTGATCTCTGCTTCCCATTTGGGGCAGGATAGCAGGTAGGTGGCGCGGTCAGTATTGTAGTGGCCACTGAGAGTTCACTCGACGCCGAAAGGTGCTGGGTTCGATCCCCAAGGTCTGCGACCTACCCGCGGGCGTCCTTCAGCCGTCTGCTCTTTAATTACCTTTTCTGAATCACTTTGGATAAAAGTGTCTATACAATTAATACTAAATTATTAATTTTCTTTATTTCAGTTTCAAAAACATATGCATTGATATTCAGAGCTGTAATTAATACAGTTTTTCCTTCCCAGCTGTGTGTTGTCATTTACAATTAGTTTGATAAAATAGAAAATACATAAATAAGAATAAAATCTAAATAGCTGTACACTCTTAATAATAAAGCGTTTAAGGTAGGTTTATTGAACCTGTATTAATAAAGCCATAACCTGGCTCCATACTTAAATATATTAAATATAAATAGTTTTAATCTCAATGAGTACGTCATTTGTTCCATATGGTACATTCCCCACACGTTTTCATTTCACATATTTTATGTGGAAGGCTTGGGTTTTAACCATTTGATTGTAATTAATTGAATGGCTGCTGTTTGTAATTTTTGTCATAGATATTGTTAGCTCTTCCATTCTTCAGCCTTCTGTGATTACCCCTAACAGACCCACCTTTATGAGGCCTTTTGCAATGCCTCCTTTAGGACAGAATTAGTTGGTATGGTTGCTAACCAGCAACTCCCTTGTGTAGGTTGGGTGTCCTTATGGGTTCGCCTTCAACTGTTCAGTCAAATATCTGAATCTATTCTAAACATTTCCCATTTTTTTCATTTTTTCCTTATTTAATCTCACAGTGGAGCTGAAGTTCAACCTGGACCAGTATGTGAACAAGCGCTACCCTGGCCTGGTGAAGATCGTCCGGAACAGCAAGCGAGAGGGCCTGATCCGAGCCCGGATCCACGGCTGGAACGCCGCCGCCGGCCCCGTCGTCGGCTTCTTCGACGCCCACGTCGAGTTCAACGCCGGCTGGTGAGAAGGCAAAAGGGTCCCGTCGGAAAAAACAAATGACCGGCGGCCTTGCTTTTATCCTCGGGGGTTCAGCGCTGAACCCTTATTTCTGTTCATGTTCAACGTGCTGCACTGTCGTCTCCACATTATTAGCCATGAAATATGTAGTTTAGGTTTCCCTATAAGCGGTTTGACGTGGAGCCAGGGCGGACAGGGCGAACACAAGCCGCGCCAATTCTGACTTGAGACAGCAGTTTTACGGCGAGTGACCCTTATTAAGATATAAAGGTTAGTCGTTAATACGCTTTCCCACAAACACATCTCCCTCTCTTAACCGTGGGTAATGGCCCTTGGTGAGCCCAAAACGAAACCACGTCTGTGTGACAGTGACACTACAGTACAGTGTCAGGCGATACATACTGGCGGCAATGCAAAAAAAAGAAAACACCCAGCCAAAACCCATTAGAAGTGAGGATGATGGTAATTAAAGCCGAACGGGGATCCAAATGTGTGGGGTTTTGTGTTTGTTCTTGCTGTAGTGTTTTCACTGCCAGGTGCTAGGCTTATGAAACGACCGTTGGGGCTCTCAGTCCAATGTAAGGCTGCCACTTAGAGTTGCCCACCAAACAAGTCACTCAGGCACATGTAATTGGCACCTAATTCCGAGCTGTCATCCTGTCAAGCGTTTCAAGACAGAGTCTGGCTCTTTTTGCTCCCCAGGCTGGCCTAGCTGGGAGGGTTATGGAGGAAGAGGGCGGAGGAGAGAGCGGCGGATGGAGGGGAGGGGAAATGTTTTGTGTTATAAATTGGCTGCGCCCTCAGCGGGCTGAGATTCCGCTATTTTCCAATGGACAGACGGCAGATGGGGTTGCTTAATAAACGCTACGGTTTTGAGCCACGTTTTTTAACACTCGAGAGACGGAAAGCAAGTACAACACGGCTACCGTGCAGAATTATAACGATGACCCGATGTGTTCGGCTCATTTGTCGACCTGGACACAGAAGATGCTGGGGCCACACGCCTCCACATCACCTGCCAAGGGGCGACCTCTCAATCCCCCGTTGAACCACAGCAGGGCGTTGGATTTGCTCAGCAGAAAGAGCCGTCGTGCCGCTCGCTGAGGGAGCAGGTGGATCGCCGGTGGATCGCCGGTGGATCGCCGGTGGATCGCCGGTGCTAAGTGGTGTTCCCGCTTGTTTTTCCCCCCCCATCTGTTACCATTCCGAAACGGATGTTACCATCTCCCCCGACCGCCATGTCCACCTGCCTGGCGCTCCAAACAACACTCCAAACAACCACAAAAAAACAGCCCTCTCGAATATAAACTGTTAGCCACTTCCCAAAGTGGGGATAAAATATTTAGTTTTAAACTTTATTACATTGCATTACAGTCATTTAGCAGGCGCCATTGTCCAAAGCGACTTACAATAGTGCGTTTAACAAAGGTATGCATAAGAACAACTCATCACCACAAGTCATTTTCCTGACTTCCGGTCAAGTGCAACCAGTCAAGTGGAACCAGTGCTCAAGTAAAAGTACAATAATTGTTCTGTTTCTGTATAGGCATTTTGATTTCAAATACATTAGTCTCGAAACAGTAGGTAGAGCTGAGGCATCTAGCCTATGTCTAGCATGCTAGACCTTCAGCTGCGAGTGGCAACACCCCAACGTTCCAAAAACGCTGTCCCGTCCCATCCCCATCAACCACCAGTCAGCGGTTTGTATCACTGGGACGCCACTCTTGAGGGTATTCACTACCACCGGCATCATCACCACCACCACGTCATTACCACGCCTTTGCCAGCCGAGTGCCTCGCTGTCTGTCCGGTGTGTGTAGAGTCATGCTGTGTGTGTCCGTGTATTAGGAGGATTGAAGGAGCTCCTTCAATCCAGCCTCCTCCTCTCTGTCCTTTTGTGTGTGTGTGTGTGTGTGTGTGAGAGTGAGTGAGTGTGAGTGTGTGAGTGGTTGCAGTCTTTACAACATTCTGTTTAGTAATATAGTAAGGTGTGTGTTGGAGAAGGCTCTCCCGTGAAGAAATGCAGGCCGATGGAAAGAGTTAGAATTTCCGAGCATTATTCTCCTCTCTCTCCTCAAAATCGGTTGCCCGTCGGACTATATTGGAAGTCGTTTTATTTCATGCTACTCTTCTCTAGACACAGAATATTTCTGGAAGGTTGTGGAAGCTCTCTGTCATCCCATTTATTGAAATGTATTCACTGCTTGCAATCCCTGCCTTGGTCACCGTGAGTGTGCTGCTATGGGGACAGGATTATCCGCTACAGTCACACACTGGACTAAGTAAGATGGATGACCTCACTAAATCCAGTGCCGGTCTTCACCTGAACGACCTTGTACCACTCCCGGTGCACGCAGCCGGAGCCCGCCGTGTCAGCACTCATTTATAACCGTACGATTCATCACAATAACGCTTCACCCCGGGGGGGCGGGGCTTAGCGGTGCGAGCCTTCGGCCGGAACGGCTGTTGGCACAAGGGGAGCGGCGTTGCCATGCGCTTTGACGTTTGGCGTGTCAGACCCAGCGTAATGATGCTGTGGAGCTAGCTCAGCCTTTATGTACAACAATGGATTGGCCCTCATAAGATATGAGATTAGTGGCCACCGCTAATTACTGTCATTTGGTTGGCTGATAGTTTGATTATTAGTATTATTTTATTATTATTATTATTATTATTATTATTATTATTATTATTATTATTATTATTATTATTATTATTAATGTCTTTAACCCAGCCAGGCTTAAGCAGAGAGAGAGAGAGAGAGAGAGAGAGAGAGAGAGAGAGAGAGAGAGAGAGAGAGAGAGAGAGAGAGAGAGAGAGAGAGAGAGAGAGAGAGAGAGAGGGGGAGAGAGAGAGAGAGAGAGAGAGAGAGAGAGAGAGAGAGAGAGAGAGAGAGAGAGAGAGAGAGAGGGAGAGAGAGAGAGAGGGGGAGAGAGAGAGAGAGAGAGAGAGAGAGAGAGAGAGAGAGAGAGAGAGAGAGGGGGAGAGAGAGAGAGAGAGAGGCTCAGCAGGCAGAGCTACTCTGAATCTCATCTGTCTTCTAAGGCAGATGAATGGCGGTGAAGTCGGAGAGAGTGGTTAGGACGACTGATGCTAGTGGAAGTACAGCACTGCAGAGCGGAAGCCGGAGATAAACGAATATTTATGCAATTTTTCTTCTGTTTGTTTGTTTGCCTGGTCTGAACATCCTGCATTGTCGCTATCTGGAGTTATTCATGACGAATGGATGTGTGCCTATCGCACCCTGCTGAGTGTGTGAGGGATCCGACGGGCCTATCGCACCCTGCTGAGTGTGTGAGGGATCCGACGGGCCTATCGCACCCTGCTGAGTGTGTGAGGGATCCCACACATGTGGAGGTTGATGGCCATGGAGAAGGGGTGTGGGCGGCTGGGCGCTGGGGTCTGGGTTTCCCCACATAGTGAAATGGTCCACAGTGCAACACTGGAATGGAATGCAGGATAAATCTGAATCTGAATCAGAATGCCTTTATGATCATTGTACAAGTATAATCAAAAATTGTGAAGCAATCCTTGTGGTCACTCTTTCCAAAACGAACGTATATGACTGTGTGTGTGTGTGTTTGTGTGAGTATGAGTGTGTGAGTGGTTGCAGTCTTTACAACATTCTGTTTAGTAATATAGTAAGGTGTGTGTTGGAGAAGGCTCTCCCGTGAAGAAATGCAGGCCGATGGAAAGAGTTTGAATTTCCGAGCATTATTCTCCTCTCTCTCCTCAAAATCGGTTGCCCGTCGGACTATATTGGAAGTCGTTTTATTTCATGCTACTCTTCTCTAGACACAGAATATTTCTGGAAGGTTGTGGAAGCTCTCTGTCATCCCATTTATTGAAATGTATTCACTGCTTGCAATCCCTGCCTTGGTCACCGTGAGTGTGCTGCTATGGGGACAGGATTATCCTCTACAGTCACACACTGGACTAAGTAAGATGGATGACCTCACTAAATCCAGTAGCAATCCTTGTGGTCACTCTTTCCAAACAGCAATTCAAAAATATGAATTATTCAAAAACAAAAACAAACAAAATAAACAGGTTTTCCATTGTAAAATGACTAACCCATTGTAGTAGTGATGCAATACAGTATTTTCGTTACATAGAACAGTAACTGTTCTATGTAACTGTCCAACAGTACCGTATGGTAGTTACATAGTCAGTGTCAAAAAAAGTCTGTTTTAGTCGGTGATTCGATGGACCTGAAGCGGGCAGCAGGTCAAACAGATGATGCCCTGGGTGGGTCTCTATCAGTATGTTGGCTGCTCTGCTGAGGCAGCGGGAACTTAAAACCTCTTCAAACAGGGCAGTGGGCAGTCTATGACATTTTGGGCAGTGTTGATGACCCTCTGCTCAGTTGCTTTCGTGATCCGGTGGCTTTCACTGTGATTGTGGACCGTTCCGACGTCCTCTGGGCCTGTTGGGCTTGCAGAATCCCGGGTTATATTTTTGGACTCTTTTAGAATTGTCTTTACTTTGTTTCCAAATAATGTACACTTTAAAAGAGCTTGAAGCATGAATCAAATAATCAAATAAATGTATTGTATGTATAATTCCAGTGACACACTATGTCACAGCCATCAATACTTTGAACCTTACATGTCCCTTCATTTTATACAAGCTTCAACAAGTGACAGTTGAAAGAACACTCATCTTGTCACCGTCTCTTGCTGTCAATTTTAAGTGCATGTAATTTGCAGTCTGTTGTACAACTTATACATGTTTGGTCATTTCAGATTTAGACACTTACTGGCCATCAAATTCCTACTGAAGACACAAAGATTGAAAATAGACAGCAAACAAAATTTTGTATGTAAGTCTTAGTCACTGTACATTTAACTCATCCCATCAAAGATATCGAAGCTGCATTCTGTAATATATGCTCAACATGGCGGCTATGCTGTGATGGAACAGCACTTTAGTTCTTCTGACATCAATGCACAGCTTGCAGCTCTCCCAGTAAATCCATCTTGGAGTATTTGTTTTGGATCTGTGGACGCTGTTTGTTTTTCCTTCCTACCGTTCACATCCCTAAGCTAGGCTTCGAGGTCTTCCTCCACCTCGGAACAAAGAAATCCATACACAGTGTCGATAGGAAGACACACCCAGTTGTGTGTATGGATGGATCGTTAGAAATGTTGCTTGTGGCGTTGGACGAGCTAGCGACAATAGACCTTTAAGACAAACATTAACATTTTAACTTTTCAAAAAGTTAAAACAAACCAATAGGCAAAGCATACATGTAACTGTTATCATGATCAATTGCAGAGGTGATAATGGATG
Source organism: Muraenolepis orangiensis (assembly GCA_027704905.1). Taxonomy (NCBI): domain Eukaryota; kingdom Metazoa; phylum Chordata; class Actinopteri; order Gadiformes; family Muraenolepididae; genus Muraenolepis; species Muraenolepis orangiensis. The sequence goes on along the minus strand of JANIIK010000041.1, from coordinate 239,259 downwards.
GCTTCCATATATCATCATATGTGTTTCAGTGTACACTGCGTTTGTGTGCAGAAACCATAGGACACTTAAGCTCCCAGGCCAGGCAAACATCCCCTAAAAACACCCTGACTTCATCCAGAGGAAACCATATGAAGACTAATCTAGCGTTCCGTCAAAAGAGCATTTCCCCACTTATGTCACTTTATCATAGCAGTATCTCACAACAGGGGTTGTGAGATACTGCGGGGAATTGATGTTCTGAGGGGAAAGTACCTGAAACCTTCCCGTACGATACTGTATTCATGAAACAGGTGATGTGCCGGAATTAATATCTCCCCTCTCCATAAACATGCCTTAAGCAATTCAGCCCAGCACACGGCAGAGGAGAGCGGCTCGGTCTTGGATTCGTGAAGCCTTTAATATGCTTCAACATCGCTGGAGGCGGTGGTGAATTCTTTCGATGTCCCTCAAACACGTCGCTGGTGCGTACGTGCTCTCGCACGGATAGCGTTGACGTTTTGCATGCCTTAAAGGTACGCGTGTGCGTGGGGTCGGAATAATGTGGCTTTCTGAATGTGGAAGCTAGGGTTAGCTTCCTTTTTCCCTCCCGACAGATCAAATATTCTGTCCTCATAAAAGGAGCTTTAGATTTGTGTTGTTTTTCCGTGTGTCCCCCGACCAAAGCCAGATCCAATTATCTGATCATTCCAGATCCACGGGTGAGATGTGTTGGTATCAAAATTCTATTAATCTGACAAAATAGAATTACAAAAAAAATGAAATAATAATAGCAGACAAGACAACGTAATCTCAAAGGGCTCTACGTTGGCAGGGGAATAGACGGTGGTCGAGGGCGGCCGCGATCTCTCTGATATTGGAGTTTGCGGAACAAAGCCGCACAGAGATGGCAGGGATATTTGTCCTGGCTTAAGATATTCCAATGTGACCCCTCCTCAGCACGCTGTTTGTTAAAGGCTGTTGTAGTGTGTGCTCAGGCTGATTCAGAGCCTTGGCCGGGCAGCATGCATTACAATGGACAAACATACTGCGGCTGTTAATATGTCAGAAGCAAACCCCCCCCCACCTTAACGCAACCATACCCCTCCGGCACACGCAACAGCCAAGGGGTTAATGACCGGGACCCATGCAGCCAAAGAGCAATCCCTGGATGGGAGGATGACTCATCGCTGAACAGGAAGTGAACTCATGCCAGCCCGCCCTTCCCCCCACGCCCCCCCCCCCCCCCCCTCCCGCTCGTTGGAATAAGAGAGTGGATCAAATCTGGTCAGAGAGGATAGGGGGTTGAGGAAGCTGTTATGGCAACGTGACACAGGTCCGTCCGTCAACAAGGTTCAGATGTAGTGCACTGGCTTCCTGAGTGGCCGCTATCATGCTAAACGACGCGTCGTCCAAGAGATGTAGCTTGCGGGAGGTAGATGGATGGCTGCTCCTATGGATGGCTGCTCCTATGACTGGCTGCTCCTATGGATGGCTGCTCCTATGACTGGCTGTTCCTATGGCTGGCTGTTCCTATGACTGGCCGCTTCTATGGCATGCTACTCCTATGGCTGGCTGTTCCTATGGCTGGCTGATCCTATGGCTGGCTGCTTCTCTGGCAGGCTGCCCCTATGACGAGCTGCTCCTATGACTGGCTGTTCTGAGGGCATCGGAGGCTCAGCTCTCAAGGGCGAGCGGTGAAAGACGAATGGCAGATGAGTAGAGCAAAGGGTGCTGTAGAGCCGTGTGAGGGCTGCTCTCAAGGTTGGAAGACACGCAAGGATGTATCTGGGGTTGGGAGGGAGAAGGGGGAAAGTGTGTGTGTGTGTGTGTGTGTGTGTGTGTGTGTGTGTGTGTGTGTGTGTGTGTGTGTGTGTGTGTGTGTGTGTGTGTGTGTGTGTGTGTGTGTGTGTGTGTGTGGGGGGGGGGGGGGGGGGGGCTGCAGTTGCCACCTCTGCTCTGCGTTGCTGGGATTTGTCGGAAAACCAGGCGGACACAGTTGGCGTGTCCACACATTATTCAGATTAAGATGAATATTCAGCATGCGGTTATGTTTGGAAGGAAGTGTTCGTCTGCTAATTGGGGTGACATGGCCAGGTCTTAGGCTGAATATTCATTGGAAGTTGGATCATGTGAGGTAGGTATGTAGAATGAATACAGAGCAGGCTCACAAATGCACAATTGCTTTGTCCACACCCGTTTTCCTAATACAAACAAAGTATTCTAACAGCTGTAGGGGTCTTCAAAATGGGATGATCTGAATCAGCATAAGGCTTGTACGTTTGGAACTTTTGAAAGACGCTTATTCTGAATAGAATCCTAAAGCTAATGTGCATGTAAACACAGAATTAAAAAATGCTAATAATTTAACTAAACTACTTTCTGTAACAAACTCTCTCTCTCTCTCTCTCTCTCTCTCTCTCTCTCTCTCTCTCTCTCTCTCTCTCTCTCTCTCTCTCTCTCTCTCTCTCTCTCTCTCTCTCTCTCCTCTCTCTTATATATATATATATATATATATATATATATACATACTGTACATACATAATGTTTTCTATAATATATACATGTATACAATATTTAAAATGAGAATAACAAAAAGGCATTTCCATATGCCGGCAGTCCATGTTTAAAGGACAACCAAAGTGCTCTCACCAACCACTCTGATGTTATTAAATGGAGGCTGTGTCTGAGTACCGCTCCCTTTGCTCCTTTCTTTACTTACATCATCATCCCTTATAGTTCCACTTTCATCCATTACCTCCATCGCTACCCCCTCTACCTCCTCCCCGCTCTCCATTTCAGCGTGATAAGGAAACGGAGGCGGAGAGAGAGAGAGCGGGGTAATTAAAGAGGATAGGGGGGGGGGAGATAGAGAGGGGGAGACCAGATAGAGTGGAGAGGGGAGATAGAGGGGGGGAGACCAGATAGAGTGGAGAGGGGCGATAGAGGGGGGGAGACCAGATAGAGTGGAGAGGGGAGATAGAGGGGGGAGACCAGATAGAGTGGAGAGGGGAGATAGAGGGGGGAGACCAGATAGAGTGGAGAGGGGAGATAGAGGGGGGAGACCAGATAGAGTGGAGAGGGGAGATAGAGGGGGGGAGACCAGATAGAGTGGAGAGGGGAGATAGAGGGGGGAGACCAGATAGAGTTGAGAGGGGAGATAGAGGGGGGAGACCAGATAGAGTGGAGAGGGGAGATAGAGGGGGGAGATAAAGGAGGAGAGAAGAGGACGCGTTGCCATGGTGATGGCGTGCACTCACACAAAATGTAATTTCCCCTGACGATTTATATAAATGGTGTGTGCACGTGCGCATGTGTGTGTGTGTGTGTGTGTGTGTGTGTGTGTGTGTGTGTGTGTGTGTGTGTGTGTGTGTGTATGTGTATGTGTGTGTGTGTATGTGTGTGTGTGTGTGTGTGTGTGTGTGTGTGTGTGTGTGTGTGTGTGTGTGTGTGTGTGTGTGTGTGTGTGTGTGTGTGTGTGTGTGTGTGTGTGTGTGTGTGTGTGCGTGTGTGTGTGCGTGTGTGTGTGAGTGTGTGTGTGCGCTTACAGAGAAGGGAACTTTTTCTTTTTTAAAGTACCTCCTTAAAAGAGGATTGTTTATCAGATTTCGTATCGTCCGCCTCCCTTCCCCTCTCGAATGCCAGGAATCCGATCAGAAAGCCGCCCCCATGCGCTAGTTACAAATCCCCTCCCCTCCTCCCCCCCCCACGCCCAGCATTAGGAAGGGGAAGCGGGGGACGTCTTAGCGCCCGACGTCGTTCGTTCCCCATGTGTCACTTCCTCCGTCCGCCGCCGCCGCCGCCACCTTCGCCGCAACCCCTGGGCTTCGTTACCAACGGGTCTAAAGAAACGTCGCCTCAGGCCACAACTCGATGGCATGCTGAGAGGCCGAGTGCTCGAGCAGCGACCGACAAGCAGTGGCATCCCCCCTGTTTGATGTTGGCCGGGAAGAAAGCGTCTCAAAAGCTGCCCTCGGAGCCACAGCCGGAAATGAACGCCGTGGCCGGCTTATGGAGTCAGGCTCCGACTGGCTACCTTTCACATCGTGGGGTGGAAAATATATATCCATTTCTATACACATATCTTGTCCTATCTAAGAGGACTGCCGTGGTCTCGGGCTGAGGGTGCCAGTGACTCCCTGCCTCAAGGTTTAGAACTCCAAATGTCCCACCTGCAGACATCCCTCTGCTAAGATGCTCTAACCCCCACCTTCTCGTTAATTATGTGTCTGGAATAATGATTTACTGTAAAAGGCGCTTCTGTCTAAACTCTGCTTAAATTACTGCAAAGTGATTCCAGGGCTCAGAAAGGTCCTTTCTAGAAGTCGTGGAGTGTATTGGGTGTCGCTAATTAGCGCAACCCCGGGGGGGGGACGTCTGCATTCAGTAGAGCACTTTGAGCTGGTGCCGCGCTAGCGTGAGACCAACGCCAGTGGCCCGTCGTCCGAAGGGCTTTGTTCCTCCATGCGTCCTGACTGAGTGTCTTGTTCATCGTGTTTAAGTTCAACCTTGACCTTCTCACTTTCCGTAAACGGCACTCTATATTTGATACGCTTGACTACGATATATTATTCATTGTCTTGAATGATGACTCACCTCGTGAGTTTAGCACCGCTAACTGGAAAACACACAACTCGTGGAATGGACGTGGATGGTTTGTTTTTCGTGTGTCCGTTGTGGCTAAATCATAGATTCTGTCTCTTTGGTGAATATATTTATAAGAATTAGTACAACTGCTGCCGATAAAGGGCAAAATACCGCCACATCATAATAATAATCTATTGTAATTTGACTAATTTAGTAGATACTTGTTTCATCAGCGACATCAAATTGCAGATGCATGTTATTAGGGACCAGGGCATCTTGCTATAAGATGCTATAAGGTGCTATAAGGTGCTATAAGGTGCTGGATCGAACCCAGCACCTTTCTGCTGGCAGGGTCTAACACCCCCGAGCCCACTTTGAGCGAGACCTTCCTCCCTAAGCCACGTGGTTCCCTCCGTGTGTCCACAGGGCCGAGCCTATCCTCACCAGGATGAAAGAGGACCACAGCCGGATCATCCTGCCCGCCATCGACAACATCAAGTACAACACGTTTGAGGTGCAGCAGTACGCCAACGCCGCCCACGGATACAACTGGGGCCTGTGGTGCATGTACATCATCCCCCCCCAGGAGTGGCTGGATAAGGGCGATGAGACGGCCCCTATCAGGTGAGGACCAATGGCGTTCATAATGGATGAGGATGTTTGATGAAATATGGATAGGGAACCCGATCACTTATTCATGTGCTTGTGTGGGGAGGCATCGTTGTGTCCGCTGTTATTCACCACCATGACCACCACCACCTCCGGCCAAACACACGAGTGGAAACCCCTCGTGAGAAGGGCTTGTTCATTACGAGTGAGGACCGGTGTTTTTAGTATGAATGCGTAATGTGGTGCATTGCTTTGGGCTATCTGTCCTGCAGGCGGGGCCGCAACTGGGCAGTGGTGTTCTGCTGTCACTGGATCGATATTGTCCAGGAGAAACACTCAGGAGTTTATATATATATATATATATATAGAGAGAGAGAGAGAGAGAGAGAGAGAGAGAGAGAGAGAGAGAGAGAGAGAGAGAGAGAGAGAGAGAGAGAGAGAGAGAGAGAGAGAGAGAGAGAGAGAGAGAGAGAGAGAGAGAGATACTATTTCTAGTATTACAATTATTACTAGTACTATTACTAACACTTCTTCAGCTACTACTTCTGAATGCTACTATTAATACTACTATTTTGACTCCTAATAATAACAATATAATACACATTCAATGATGATGATTGATCGGGGGCAATCTTACTATCATACACACTATAATAATGATAAGTGTGATAATAAGTAGTGTTTTTAGATAAAACATGGAGGGTCTCACACCGTTAGAGAGCGAGCGGAGAAAGCGGGAATGAGGGATGGAGGGAGATCTGATGGGATAGGGATGGAGAGCGATATGGAAGGAAGGATATTGAGGGATATAGAGTTGAAGAGAAAGATGGAGGGATATAGGGAGGAGAGAGGTTAGGAGAGAGAGCTGGAGGGATATAGGGATAGAGAGAGGTCTGGAGAGAGAGGTTTGGAGGGAAGAGAGAGCTGGAGGGATATAGGGATGGAGAGAGCGGTTTGGAGGGAAAGAGAGATGGAGAGATAGGGGAAGGGGCTTGAGCTGCAGAGCTGTTTCTATTTTCCATATTGACTCTGCTAGAACACACTGGGGCCCTCGAGGTCCAGCTTGAGTGTGTCGGATTTGTTGAGTCCTAACGGAAATCGTTCCGCTGCTTGTTTCCTTCACAACAGAGGCTCCATGGTCATTTTAAACCCTGACGCTAAAACCAAGACTTTTCTGGCAGTTTGGACACACTCCACACACAAAAAGTTGTAAATACAAAATACAAAATAAATGGTACATGAAAGTCTGAGAGGCCTTTATTATGAGAGCAGGGATTGAATGTTGAGGCTTTGGGATTCTGACGAGAACCAACGTCGTAGAACTGTGGGGTATTTTGAGAACCAATGTCGTAGAACTGTGGGGGATTTTGAGAACCAATGTCGTAGAACTGTGGGGGATTTTGAGAACCAATGTCGTAGAACTGTGGGGGATTTTGGCAATTGTCCTCTAAAGTTTCTCTGGCAGACTCAGCAGGAATCATGAGGCAGTCAGCTCTGCTCAGTTGGAGGATGGGTTGCCTTCACGGAGAGCAGGCGACACCGCTCTCAACATATCACTTAAGGCGCTGATGCAACGGAGGAATCTGTCTCCAAACACTTAGAAGAAACATTAAGGAAATCTAAATGTTAATTAGGCCCTATGTTTAGTTAAGTACTGGTGTTTTTCTCAAGTCCGCAAAAAAGCTGCTGGCAATTATTTCTTAAACTTTTTTTTGGGATTCACACACTATCAACAATGTAATTGTTCTCAAATTTTAAAGCATTAAAAAGGATGGTTATCCTGCTATTTCTTGCACTGGCACGTGTTTTAGTTTGTCTTACCGGTTTTAATGAGCCTTTTAGTTGGCCAAACAGAAGATAAGCAGGTTGTCAATTAATCATGTTGTTCATATCTGGACCCTGTTTTCAACAGGAATGATTCCCAATTATAATCTCTTATACAGACACACAGACTGACAGAGCACCCGCACTGTTTGAAATACTTTTTCTGTTGCCGTGATGAATGCTCGCTATGAATCCATTGGAATTGAGCAAGGTGAAGAGAGACATGAGAGGAGGGTACCAGAGTACTGAGGATTCTATATTGGTTTGTCGACAGGCACTGGTGCCCAAACTGCCTCCCTTTATGTTGTTGGATGCTAACATTTCCAGTGCAAGAACTGCCTCGTGCCCTACTTTTACGCCAAGTGTTCTGTAGACATTGGATGGATGGATGAATTATGGATGGATGATTGATGGGTGGATGATAGCTAATAGATAGATGGATGGTGAATGGATGGTAGATGGATGGATGATAGATGGATTGATAATGTATGATAGATGGATAGATGATTGATGGGTTGATGATAGCTGATAGATAGATGGATGGTGAATGAATGATAGATGGATGGATGATAGATGGATAGATGATAGATGATAGATGGGTTGATGATAGCTGATAGATAGATGGATGGTGAATGAATGATAGATGGATGGATGATAGATGATAGATGGATGATAGTTGGATGATAGATGGATTGTAAATGTATGATAGATGGATAGATGATTGATGGGTGGATGATAGATGATAGATAGATGATGGATGATAGATGGATAGATGATGGTTGATGGATGGATAGATGATAGATAAATGGATGATGGATGGATTGATGGTAGATGGATAATAGATGGATGGATGGATGATGATCCAATGCATCCCACTGGTTTTCACATGTCTTTGAGTCAAATAACTCACAAACGGTATGTTTTTACAGCATAGCGCATTGTGTTATGCCATTGGTGCATTCATGTGAGCATGTGCACAATAGCCCACGGTGCGCTACATGTGCTGTTCCGTCGTCATTGTGCATGGCGTTGTATTGCCCCCCCCTTGGAGGACAGGGCCATGCCACATAAAAGAGCCTCTCTTTGTTGTCTTTGGCCAAGCCCTCCTCGAGGGTTCTGCGCTAATGTGTGACGCATGTCCTCGACTTGTACACAATAGATGCTGTAGGCCCCCTAGCCAAAGTGCGGGCAGTTTAATATATACGGAAAATATTTATTAATAATAAAAAATACATTATTTCCTCTGTGTATTAACGCGGGCAGCGACTGGGACTGCGTTGGCCGTGTTTGCATAATGAGCAGTCGGCCCCACCCCCCGTTTAGTCATTCTGCCCGTGATCCCACCCCTGAATGAGTGACACAAACACACCGGCGGTGGGAATATAAAACAGGACGTCGCCACTTCTCCACAGAGCACACGTGTGGCAGATGGAGAGGAATGCGTACGCTTCATTTGCTATGTACACAAAGGGGAGGTGGTTCTCCACGAGGTGATCCTCCACAGAACTGCCTCTAATTTGCTGCCGATCAAATAAACAGTGTTTTCTGACTTCGGTCTAACCTGCGGTATCAGCCATCAGCATTGTTTACCGAAGCCTAATTGGTTTCAATGTCTGAACTGGAGGTTGCGTTTCCCTTTTTTTCTTTTGCATTACTGTAATGAAGTGCGTTCATCGTCGGCGGTGAGTGAAAGACGAGCAGCTGGAGAATAATTTGTTCTCTTTATACTCTTTTGCTCCCTCTCGCTCTGTCTCACTCTTCCTCACTGTGTGTGTGTGTGTGTCGCTCTCGCTCTCGCTCTTCCTCACTCTCTCTCTCTCTCTCTCTCTCTCTCTCTCTCTCTCTCTCTCTCTCTCTCTCTCTCTCTCTCTCTCTCTCTCTTCCTCACTCTGTGTGTGTGTCTCTCTCTCTCTCTCTCTCTCTCTCTCTCTCTCTCTCTCTCTCTCTCTCTCTCTCTCTCTCTCTCTCTCTCTCTCTCTCTTCATCGCTCTCTCTCCCTCTTCATCTCTCTCTGTTCCAGGACACCAGCGATGATTGGGTGCTCCTTTGTGGTGGATCGGGAGTACTTTGGCGAGATCGGCCTGCTGGACCCCGGCATGGAGGTGTACGGGGGAGAGAACATTGAGCTGGGCATGAGGGTGAGTTTTACCACAGACTCCGTTACCCAACTCACTGTAATTCAAATGCATTACCTCCGGGACGGTCTGTCCTGCCCCCCCAAAAAAAAAGATTATGGACACAAAGAAATAAACAATGAACACACACACACACACACACACACACACACACACACACACACAAAAGGAAGAGGAGTGTGATGCTGACAGAGATGCTGCCGTATTGGGTGTTTTAATGAGACAGCTTTCCCTATGGCGGTGTTGAATAGGGAGGAGGTAATGCTAGGTTTAATAAAACACAGAACACAGGCGCACGCACACACACACACACACACACACACACATACACATACACACACTCAAGCACACACAAAAGCAGTAATTACATATCCGATTTTTTGGGAGGCTGATATTTAATGATGAGCGATCCCGGTGGGACAGATTTGTGGAATCTCACTTCAGACTTTGAGAAGCTCTCCTGATTTCCTCCTGTACCCTCCCCCCCCCCCAGCCCCCCCTCATCCGCCATCCGCCTGAAGGCTGCAGATTAGGATGCGAGGCACCAGGGGCGTCAACAACCAGCTATGATTAAAAATTTGCAGGAGAAGTTTTAAATGTCTCGGGTGAAGGCAGGGCCTGAGAAAGAAAGCTTCATGCAAATCCGCAGCAGCCCGCCGGCACGCAGCCTCTCTCTCTCTCTCTCTCTCTCTCTCTCTCTATACCGAGAATGTAAATCTCTTTCTACAGCCGCTTTGAGTTGAATTTAACGCTCCGAGTGAGCGCCGGCGGTGCCTCGGCCCCCACCGAGTGTTTAAATTCAGGAAATGTTCTACTCCGCACCCGAGTGGAAGCCAGCCACCTCGAACTGTGTCTGAGCCCTGGCGCCGGGCCTCATTGGAATGAGAGATGCACGGCCTATAGGCCACGGCTCCCTTCTCTTAACGTCTCTCTCTCTCGCGTCCCCGTGTCACATGATGAACTCCAGGTGGCCGTACCTCAGAGAGGGGTAGAGGTAGTCTTGATGGGGAACCCAGCCGGCGTTTATGGCTCTCGCGGTTCCCGCACGCTCCCAGAATGCCCGGTTCCTCCCCGTCTATAACACCGAGGCCTTTATCTCCGGGTCGCTACCAAAATAGCCAGAAGAAGCCGCAAGTCACTGCGGTCTGCTGTGTGCTGCAGGGCGCGAAAAGCGATGGCTCCCTTTCAGCCGCCCGTCTGGCGTGGTGTCATTCTCCTTCCTGTTCTTATCCAGTGATCCTGCTAACGTGTGAGCTAACAAACCATGCGGCTGGGCCATAGGTGGATACGGCAGAGCTGATTGTGTCTCCGCGTCTCTGCCCCCTCCTACGGGAGTCTGAATGCCGGCAGCCGGAAAAGCGTCGAGACTTGTAATGAGGCGTGAACGGTAGCGTCGATTCGCATCGCTGGCCTGTATTTTGTTTATTTATTTATTATTCCACGCTCTGCGGATTATTTACATTTTCATTTCGGGGGGAAGCGGAGCACGTGGACGTGCGTTCTGGGGCACGCGTGGAGGCTTTTTCTAAACACTGGCCCGTAGGCACGCAGGTGGAAATGAATCGTGTGCCGTATGTAGAAGAGAGTCTCTTCAGCCAATTCAACGGCAGTGTGGGGCGACTCTCCCCCCCCCTTCCCCCCCCTCCCCCTCCCCCCGGCAGGCAGGCAGGCAGGCAGTCAACAGCAAGCTTTCAGCCACTCGTATTGTACCTAATGGAATTGAGATAGGCTTGAGGCTGGCGGCGGGCCTGCGGGAGCTCAGCTCGTTGTAGCGGTGCCGGCTGAGCACTTGCTGGATTTCGTCGGGCGTCGGCCTGACTGACAGCAACATGTTGAACAATTAGCCAGCGGGGGTGGGGAAGGGTGGGTGGTCCACGCACGGTTTCTGTCTGCCGCCACCTTTTCATCGCCCGGCACTGATGAAAGCCACCTCTCTCTCTCTCTCTCTCTCTCTGAAAAAAAAAAAAAAAGGTTAATCCGCATTTATAATTGATTTGGAGTCGCTTTGGCAGTCAGTCGCACAAGCAAAGCCGCATGAAGGAAGAAAGGAGGAAGACGGAGGAAGAAAAGCTTCCTGGCTGAATTCAAAGCCTTGGCCTCCTCTAAAAGGAGAAAGGGAGGCACAGGTGTGGTTGTCTCTCCCCTGCAGTGTGTGCGTGTGTGCGTGTGTGTACGTGTGTGCGTGTGTGTGTGTGTGTGCGTGTGCGTGTGTGTATGTGTGTGTGTGCGTATCTGTGTGCGTGTGTGATTCCAAATGGAGCGTGGCTGAGGAAGAGGGATAACAGATGCGAGAGGAGGTAAACCCCATTAGAGATGTGATAGGAGATTCATTTCTACTTCCTGGGGAATGTGCTGCCATAACGCGCCTGTGTTTTGTGTTTTGCACCCTTCACTCCGTGCGTTACAGACGGAGATGTACTATCTCTGCCCCCCACGTTGCACTTGGCTACCCCCGATCAAAATGGGCTAATTAAATATAATGTATTTATAAATGTATTAACTGCGCTCCCGGTTGTTATACAGCGCTTTTCAAGGTGAGGGAATGCCGAAGGGTGGCTGTGAGTGTGTATGTCACCCGCCAGTCATCAGTTTACATTTGGACGTTTTTCCACCAAGCACTACGATATGGGCCGCTCTGTCCTGCCAAACGACGCCATACAAGCCTGTCAGAGGTACAGATCTGCTATCAGCTTGTGTGAATCCTCAGTGCCCTCTTCACATTTTGAACAACCTTTATTCCCGGGCTTCAAGGAAGTTCTGCTTGCAGCCGGGGTTTGTCAAAGAAATTGCCAGAGAGGGAATTGCGAAGACACATTCTGCCAGAAGTGTCAATACAGGTTTGTTGCATAACGCCTCTAACCGCATTCCTATCCTCCGCTGATCTGACTCCTCAAGAGATGTTCAGAGACGTTGGGGGGTGGGGGGGGTGGGTTTGCCTTTCATTTGCAACATACCCCTGGCATCGGGGTGTCGTATCGGCTGCACTTAAATCTCAGCACACATAAAATCAATGGCGCTCCGGCGCTCTCTTATGTGCCGGTTAATAACAATTACAGGAGCCACAGCTGCTTGTTCCTACGGCCGTCCTCTTTAAGCCAATTTCCTTGAGCGGCGGTAGACACTCGGCTGCCACCGCAGTGAGAACACGTGAGCTCTCACCTGAAGCAACCTGGAAAACTCAAAAACAACGTCCGAGTTGTGTTGTAATGACTTTTGTCGTTTGGCACACTTTCATCCAGAGCTACTTAGGGGGGATTTTAGACACGTGTTGTTAAAGAGCAGAGAGGGGTGAGGTTGTCTTGCTCAAGGACGCTCACACTTAGGTCGTGGACATTGGGGATCGAACCCAGTACATTTTCTGCTGGCACCCTGCCCCCAGGTGGTCATTCTAACCAATTTGAGTTTGAATTACACTTTACTATTACGACAGTAATGGATTCAGGAGTAGTTTTTATTTTTAATTTTTATTTTTTATATATATATACTTTTAATTAAGCTTAGCTTGGCTTGTTGTCTTGTTCCAGTTGTTGGGTCACTTTGGGTTGATTAATGCTTGATATTATTTATATTTAACTTTTACTTTTTCTCACTATGTCGGCTCATTATTCGCCCTTGACCTTAAACAAAGTTAATTCAGCTTCATACTAACCTTGTGTTGTTTTGCGCATTTGATTATATTAAATGTCATGGTTTATTTTTGTATTTGTGTGGGGAAACAATAAAAGCATATTCACTAAAACAAATATCTCAATCATTTGCATTTCTACAGTATGTTTATCAGTTTAGGTGTACACATTTTATATGTTTATACACTTTCATCACTTTCACTTTCCTCACTTTCCCTTTCATTGTTCACTCCTTATAAGTAGAATCATGTGTCATTGAAGCAAACTCCATGAACATCTCCAGACCTCATCATCCAAACTCAACAAGATCGACAGAGTTCACCAGCTTCACAAGCTTGTGAAGTTGGTTTTGTTTGTCATATTAACAATTAGTGGTGGGCAGTTCTTCAGTATACCCTGACTTGTCTGAGAAAACATTAAGCAGGGACAGATACAGAGCACCGATCCCATGAATCATTCCTAAGGAATAGTCCATATGGTCTAGTAGAGAGATAGATCTAGTATAGCATATCAAACTATTGCAATATTAAACATAACCATATAATATTCAGGCAGAACCACATTTTAGCAAGGATCTGGTCTGTTCTCTTTCTGTGTAGGACATGTTGACAGCGGAAGAGAACAGACAAAACATCCCAGCGGATCTTTTGTCTAAAATCTGCGTCCATTAAAATAATAGGGAGGTTTGATGAAACAATTCTCAGTTGCACGATTTTACAACAAAGAGCTAACCTGGAGCTCGGTATAACCCCCCCCCCCCCCCTTAGCCTTGTCAATGGGAGTTGTATTTGTGGCGAGTCTGCTCTCGGCCCCAAGCGGTCACCTTGCGAAGGACAGGAGAGTCATTATTGAGGCCCCGGCCATCTGTAGTGAGCCGCCACGCTGGCACCAGCGAGACCTGCACTCTGCCATGTCTGTTTACCAGCTCCTGATGGAGGGCCACCATATGTCGGCCCTTTGCCATTTTAATGGAGCCAATTCTTAAAAGTTGGTGCGGCACTCTACCCCCTCTGCTCGAGTCCACAAATCTGTCCTAGATATAGATTAGCAGAGTAATGCCCGCAATGAGACGTATAAACGCAGAAGCTTTTGTCCAAAGTGGCTCGTTCTCTTTTAGATGCATGTCATTAAGAGGAGGAGCGGGGTTGCTCGAGGATGACAGCTGGAGATTGGGGTTTGAATGAAAGGCCGTTACCACTAGACTATCCTGCCCCCCCCGAGAGAGAGATCTACTGTATACTAAAGCAGGCCATCGCGCCGGGTCGTCCCTCGGATTCCCAATCCTGGAGGCGGGCTGAGGGTGAGGACAGCCACCTGGTTGCTATGGATACCCGTGGGGGATAAAGGTAGCAACAGGGGGAGACTGTCTATTGATCACTCATTTGTCTTTTCCATGGCCTGCATTATTTAGCAGCCGGATCAATCCACCGGGAGCTCAATGGACTCAGAGTTACTTACTCCGTTCTTTATTACTGTACGTTTGCACCTGGCAGTTGTCAGCGGGAACAGAGATGAGGCGAGAATAGGTTGGGACGGTACGAAGAACGGGGCCAAACAAAACACAATCATGGCCGTTTGTTTTGTTAAGTGATCAATTCAGTCAGCCATTGCATGGTTTCTTTTGGTGTCCACGGCAAATGGTACATATAGCTATAAAGCTATAAAGTTGATAATGGAACGGCACCGGCACGACTTCGGTGACTAATAACCGCCATTAAAGGTCCCCATTTAGCGGTGACGCGGCACGCCGCCAACCGCCAACATACCGCGGTAATTGCGGCAGTGATTTCAGAGAGAAGCACCCGCATCACCCGTACCTCCAGTGTTTGGTTTCACAGCCCAGCGACGTGGAGTGCATGATGGATGATGCTTCCCTGAAGCCAACCCGACCATCTTCATATCCCGGCGGAGTGCCAACCAGCAGAGAGAGAGAGAGAGAGAGAGAGAGAGAGAGAGAGAGAGAGAGAGAGAGAGAGAGAGAGAGAGAGAGAGAGAGAGAGAGAGAGAGAGAGAGAGAGAGAGAGAGAGAGAGAGAGAGAGAGAGAGAGAGAGAGAGAGAGAGAGAGAGAGAGAGAGAGAGAGAGAGAGAGAGAGAGAGAGAGAGAGAGAGAGAGAGAGAGAGAGAGAGACTACTCACCTACTTCAACTGATAAGAGGGTGAATTAAGATATGGTAGACTTCATGGAAAGCGGGGGTGATCTGACAAGGCCAGCGTTTGAAGAGTGCTGAGACGTGTTGGGGAGAGTGGCGAGAAGAGGAGCGTAAGGAAGGGGAGGCCAGCAGTGTGAACAGAATGTGGGTACTGACAGACGGATTAGGAGGATCCCTCTGCATATACATCTTCCATCATCTTCCCCTCTCCGTGCACTCTTGCGTGAAAAAGAGAGACAGGCAAAGAAGGAGCATGTGTGTGTGTGTGTATGTGTGTGTGTGCCTGTGTGTCAGTGTGCATGTGGGCATGATGAAGGATTGCGCTTTCATCCGTCGGTGCTTTGAAGCTTTACTTATTATATATTCCAGAAGAAGAAGGAGAGCATGTAATAGTCACACACTGCTAATACAAAAGTTAATTCCAAAATGAGGGAGCCACTGCCTCATTAGCATATTTGCACATAACTCTACCAAATATGTCTGACATTTAAAAATGTTTACACTTAAAAATTGTTTGTAAGTTAAGTGAGTAAGTTAAGCTAAGTACAATTCTTGTTTGTATAACCGTGTGTGTTATTTACTTCATTCCCAGTATGTAGAAGCTCACTCTGCACAATGTGAAACTGAAGTAGCTCTAATTCAGCCTACTTTTATTAAGGATACATAACACCTCTGTTCTATTTAGATCTGGCTTTGTTTCAACGATTCACATTTGATGACTGCTTTTGATGGCCCTTTAAAAGAAGAACGGGACAGAACAGCAGATGGCCAAATTGAATGCATGACATTGAGAAGCCACCTGACTTTCAAAGGAACTATGTTGTGATTTTCCTCACAGTGGACTTAAAGGAGACTTGTGAGCAGGTGTACTGTCAAAATGGCAACATGCTCCGCTCATGGTCATGTTGTTGCTAGACCAAGGGGACAGTGGTTACTGTGTTGTGAATACAGATGTTCTCCTCAGTGAATCAGGTTGGACTTCAGTCTACTGTAATGTTGGTTTTTCGGTTCTGGTTTGATCCCTTTGCACTCCACATATCACAGGACTTTGACTAGCCTATAGTTTGGTTTACTATTTCGTCCTTTTAAATTGACTCTTATTCAACGCGACTTGCAGTGATTTGTTTTCTTTTCTTTAGATGCACATGTCAATGAGGAGCAGGTAGTGGTGAGGCAGACCACAGCCATTGGAATTCAAATCCAGAACCTTTCGGTTGGGAATAAAATAGAAAAGCATTTTATTTGCCCCCGAGGGGGTGGGGGGGGGCTATGTTGATCATCTCTGGCGCTGCTCCTGGCATCACACTGTGAACATCCCTCGACGACCTCTTCCCCCTTTAATATGACAGAAGCCTCGGAGAGAAAAATATGCAATAAAGAAGTAAATTTATGTTGACACGGAAGGAATTCAGTTTTTTAAACTTTTTTTATTTACTCTGAGACTCCCTCGAAAGGAACCGGGGCAGACACTTTTAAACTAACGTATGCGGATCAGTGTAGAAACAAGGCTGATAAATTCCTGCGAAATCGAGGCCGTACACGGCACGGCGGTATATCATCCGCCGACAGATAGGAACAGTATTTTTCTATCGGGATATTTTCCTCGGATGTGGCAGCAAGACCACCCAGCCTCTGAGTGAGTGTTGAGAACGGTTGAGTCACTCTAAAAGCAATTCGGCAACTGTCTAATAAAAATAGCAGGTGAGGGGAAGGTCAATTACCATTACCGGCTTCCTCACAACCAGGCGACTTCAGTGGGCATAGAAATGTTGCGGTGACGTACACCGTCTATCAAAGTCTCATACGCCCCCTATACCTCCCCGGGACCATGTCACCGGTGGATCGGCAGAC
>JANIIK010000041.1:207500-217500 GCA_027704905.1 Muraenolepis orangiensis | reverse complement strand
GATGTGGCTATCCTAAGCCCCCAGTGTCTGTTGTAGTTAGTAATTTCTGGATGTCAGGTGACCTACCTAACCCAGACACCAGATGATCTCGAGTTTTAGCGCTGACGCGATCTGATGATACATGTTTTTCCTGAGATAAATACTTTTAATTAGAATTTTATCCAACCGCTGGATAAATAGCGCAGGCGTTACAGTTAGTTATGTTTTCATTTTCGCCCTTGACAATTGTCTGAAAAATGGCAGCGCATTGTGGGATGCATGGAGATAGAGGGGGAGGGGGAGATGGGGGAGAAGGGGAGTACCACCACAAGCTACAACTGTGGTCTAATCGGTTGATGTTTATATTGTCAAATGGTCTTTCAATGGAAAAGGGTGCACCCAATCGCAGGGAGGTAACACACTTAACAGAGATGTAGGACATAGACAACACATACAGCAACAGAAAGGAAGTGACAACAAGACACCGGGGAACTTAAGACAAAAGTCATCAACACGCAGGGAACACACAGGGAATACAAGGGGAGAGAGGAAGAAAAGACAACATTGTCAGTCACTTTACAAGTGCTATGGTAGTTTATTATTGAAAGGGACCCTATTATACCAGCAGGTGATTAGCCATTACAGGAAATGTCATTGTCACATGACAATTTTGACCACTCAAACTCACACCTAGTGGTAAGAAGGTCTTTAGATAATTTAGGGACCACTGCATGTCCGGACATGTTATATTATAAGATTTGCATGCTTGGTGAAAAGTCCTGTGCAAAGAGGGGATATCGTCTCAACAACCTCTGACCAACCATTTAAAACCCTGATCTTTATTTTTTAAAAACCTGTCAAAATGATCTCCACAAATGTTATGTAGCCGACATAACTTTAGACCAGCAATTAAGTATAACATCTCAAACCTAGAAGAAAATACCATATATCATATATATATATGAAATCTGCTAGCTTCCTCGCTGTAGGATATAGTTTACCGAAAATAATTATGACCTCTAATTTGTTTTTAATGCCAGCGGGAAGGCTTCTGAATAACACATATCCAAATGTAATGAACCAAGTTGTCCTCCAAATACCTGTGTGTGTGTGTGTGTGTGTGTGTGTGTGTGTGTGTGTGTGTGTGTGTGTGTGTGTGTGTGTGTGTGTGTGTGTGTGTGTGTGTGTGTGTGTGTGTGTGTGTGTGTGTGTGTGTGTGTGTGTGTGTGTGTGTGTGTGTGTGTGTGTGTGTGTGTGTGTGTGAGATACATAATGCACAAAGGCACACACACCTGGCACACACACCTGAACACCTGGCTAACAAACCCAAAGCTGCATGTTGTTACACTGAGCTCCGCACCGCGGCCCGCTACAATTAGCTAGTGCTTAGGATTTAGCATTAGCACATTTAGCACACACACACACACACACACACATGCACACCTTCACACACACATACGCAGAAATACATGCACACACACACAAAAACATGCACATGCACACACACACACACATGCATGCACACACACACACACACACACACACGCATGCACACACAAACACACACACCCTCACACAAACACACACACAAGCTCACATACACACACATACACATAAATACATGCACACACACACACACACACATACTCACATACTTATAATGAACAGAAAAGTAGGAAAATGAAAGTGGATGGCCGGAGCAACAGGGAATCCGATAAGAGCACAGGCTCTCTTCAGCCTAATGGATGTTGTGCTGCTGCCGGCTCAGCCTGGATCAACAGTCCTGAGGAGGGGCCGCCGGGCCAGTCGATAGGGCCGACCGAGGTGAGGTGGAGCCCAGGGGAGCTGCTCCACACACACACACACACACACACACACACACACACACACACACACACACACACACACACACACACACACACACACACACACACACACACACACTGATACAGTGGAGACCAGGGGCTACGCAGAGGACAAACGCCTCACACCGCTTTAGTAATCAGTGGTTGAAACATGCACGCACACACACACACACACACACACACACACACACACACCCAAACACACGCACACACCCAAACATGCACACACACACACACACACACACACACACACACACATACACACACCCAAACATGCACACACACACATGCACGCACACACACACACACACACCCAAACACACGCACACACACACACACACCCAAACACGCACACACACACACACACACATCCAAACATGCACGCACATACATAGACACACACATACAAACTTTATGTTTGTATGTGTACTTTATTGATGTACTTTATTGATCCCAGATGATAAATTAGGATTCATAGACACACATGCACACAAACACACACACACACATACACACACACACACACACATACAGATTGGCGCAGGCGTCATGCGTGACATGTGAGTTATGGCAACGTGTGCTAAATATTTGATGTTGTCTCATTTCCATAAGCTCTGCATGCTTGGCCATATGGTTCCAAGCTCCATGCCGATGGCCTGTAAGGGCGTCGGTTACCCTGTTGATGTGGTGCTGATTTGATGACGGCGATGCCATGTTGATTAGCTCCACTGTCGGGTCGTCGGTGTGTGCCCACACCAGATTGTTAATGATGTTGATGAACTCAATTTATATGGCACTTTTAAAAAGCCAGTGTACAAAGTGCTTAGTTTTTACTTCCACTGGTTAGGCTGTGAGTTAATTAAAGTGATACATCATCAGCCAACGTTCATTTAAACGTGCGGGTTATAAACGCGTGTATAAATATTGATTACTTTTGAAATTGCTTTCTTGAATACAACCCAGCGATATCGAGCATACTGTCCAATTATCATATTGTGACGAGACCTCCCTCATTAGCCTCATCGAGCTAACGTCTTATTTGGCACTGAGTGTGTGACAGAATGCACAACACACCTGTTTGTATGTGTTCCTTCCGTCCACACCGCGCACACCGAGGTCTTCCCCCCGCCCCACCCCCTCGTGTCCGAGCAGGTTGAAACCGGCTGACACACAGAGCAGGTCGGAGTATGGAGTGAGAACTGGGACTTGGAAAAACGTGGCAGTTCGCCTCCTGGGCACTGAGGTGCCCTTGAGCAAGGTACCATATATACCCTATATACAATAGCCGCTGCTCCTATTTTACTATCCTACTTTACTGCAACATTTGCACTCTGGTTAGATGCCAAATTCCTTTCGATGTACTGTACTTGTGCTGTACACTGACAATAAATTTGAATCTAATCTAATCTAATCTTATCTATTTACAATAGCCACTGCTCCTAATACTAGGATGGGTTAAATGCAGAGAAACTAATTTCACTGTGTGTGTGTGTACAGATTTAGATTTAGATTTAGATCTATACTGTCTTCACTAACGCGGCCAGCCCCAAGCAGGCGTCCTCTTCCGACACGGCGCCCGGGATGTCGGTCCAGGTTGGGAGAAGAAGAAGAAGTGTTAATAAGCCGGAACGTCTGCTGTAAACGATGCGATGATTGCCATCAGGAGACCGGGGGGCTTGGCGGCGGTGCTGCCGGAGGGCCGAGGGCGGGCGGCGCCATATGCCGCCCCGTTATGAGACTGCTGTTCTCACCTCGCCGCTCGCCGGGGCCTCGCTTCCTGCAGCACCGACTTCTGCTCCCAGTTCTGCTCACGGTATTATATCAGTTCTGCTCACGGTATTATATCAGTTCTGCTCACGGTATTATATCAGTTCTGCTCACGGTATTATCCCCCAGTGACCTCGGTGTGTTTCACCAGGGGGACTTTTTCTTTTTTTCTTTTCCCCCGCCTTTGCGTTCCGAGAAGCGCTGTGCCACGATGCCATATGGCTCCCTGTCACTTCCTCTTCCTCCTCTTTCCTGTGCTTCCTCAGCAGGTCTTTCTCACCTGTCGCTTTATGGCCGATCAATATGGAGATGGTCAGGTGTTGTTGAGGACGCCGCTTCACCTGTCCGTTGCGTTTTTGCTTTCGCACTTTTGGTGTATGCTAGCATTCAAGCAACATCACATCACCCGCTTTGCAGTTTCTGTTGTTGTACTGAATATCAGCACGGCTGGGATTCAGTCGTAGGTTATGAGGCTGCAGGCCTCGAGCAGGATAACAGTTTTAAAATCGAAACCTAGAGGATTGAATCCTCTTTATTGGTCTCATACATGTACACACACACACACACACACACACACACACACACACACACACACACACACACACCACACACACACACACACACACACACACACACACACACACCACACACACACACACACACACACACACACACACACACACACACACAGTGAAATGTGTTTCCCATCCATTTAACCCATCCTAGTATTAGGAGCAGTGGGCAGCTATTGTATATACAGCACCGGGGAGCAGTGTAGGGGTCTGGTGCCTTGCTCAAGGACACCTTGCAGTGCCCAGGTGTTTCGGGCACTTGAACCGGTGACCTTCCAGTTCTCAAGCCAGAAGTCCCAACAGAATGAGCTATGCTGCCGCAGTTCTACAAGTGCCATGTATAAGTTAACAGTAATAGGTGACAAGATTGTGATTTGTTTGTTTATTAAATCATTTATTTGGCTCCGCCAACACAAATAGTTCTGCAACTTGACTAGGACTGGTCTGCCAAGCAAGCAACTCAAACATTTGCACTTGCTTGCTACTTTGTGGAGCGTGTTAATGCTACTTTGTGGAGCGTCTTAACGCTACTTTGTGGAGGGTCTTAATGCTACTTTGTGGAGCGTCTTAACGCTACTTTGTGGAGTGTCTTAATGCTACTTTGTGGAGTGTCTTAACGCTACTTTGTGGAGCGTCTTAACGCTACTTTGTGGAGCGTCTTAAAGCTACTTTGTGGAGCGTCTAACGCTACTTTGTGGAGCGTCTTAACGCTACTTTGTGGAGCGTCTTAACGCTACTTTGTGGAGCGTCTTAACGCTACTTTGTGGAGCGTCTTAACGCTACACCAGGCCAGCTACTTTCTATCATGTACATTTATCTGTAGGTTTCCATTTATTGTGCAACCATTCAATTAAGAGTCTGTTGACAGTGGCTTTTGTGGCATGCTGTGATTCAGATGAGTTAACAGCTCTATCAGACGGTGCGGTGCTCCATCGTTTAAAGCTTCTTTCCTCCCCCTTGGTCCTCTCCCGTCGACCGTCGGGTAACATAACATAACTCAAACTTATGGTAATTAGCTATCGTTGTATGGCAACATATATCATGTGCATGCCAACATGCTATCATTGTATGCCAGGCTTGCTATTTGTCAGGCGCTGACATTGATTTACTGTGTTTTATATACTTTATTTTCAGCTTTCGTGTGGATGGGAAGGGGGGGCTTCAGCTGCTGCTCCCCAGCCTCAATTTGGCGTTGGGGGTGTGTGGAGTGTGTGTGGTCGACGGCTGGTTCAAGCAGCCTCTCCTGGCCCGAGTTAGACTGATTAGACTCTGGGGCTGCTGGGTGAGGCTGCACACCTGTGGTGCTTCAGGATAATCAAGACACACGGGTTAAACCAGCCGTCAACCACACACACTTAAGAAAGTGCTGTGGCAGTAGGTCTGAATGGAACACCTGCTCTAGCCATAACAACATCTTGCCAACACGCCAGTAAACGTGTTACAACATTCTACCGGTTTCCTGTGAGTCGGAGGAGATGTCACCTTGGTAGGGTGTGGCAGGGGGCTAGTGCCAAATATGTTCTTGCGTATACTTTTGTTGTGTTATGGTCATTGGGTGTTGGTGTTCAGCCACACCTGACTGTGGTTAATCTGTGGCTCTCCAGGGATGTGTTTATGGGTGGTTGCCTTGCGGAGACCATTAGTGTTCTACCGTTTCCCCTCTGTTCAGCAGAAAATAATGATGCGTAACATCTAAAATTAAAGTCTCTTTGTAGAGATAAACAGGGATGCAGATTTTAAACGGGTAAAATCCTGCACCAAATTTCCCCTGACAGTAAATAAGCATTCAAGAGGTTTCTTTTCATGATACTGCCTCTGCCATATCTCTCTGTTTGCTGATAGAATAGTATCTCACCTTTGTTTGCAAAGTGACTTTTAGTTTAGCCACACAATTCTTTCACAAACAAAAAGTTGAATTTTAGAAGGATACTAGACATTGCTCCGGGCCGATGTTCCATATAGCAAAACTGTTCATTTACCTTGCAAAGGGCCGAAGGTGCTGCTTTACAAACTAAAACATGGAATACCTAATAATTAGGGGGCGTCAGTAGCTCAGTCTGATGGGACTTGGCTTGGGAACCGGTATGTCGCCGGTTCAAGTCCCTGAAACACATGGGCACTGCCGATGTGCCCTTGAGCAAGGCACCAGACCCCTACACTGCTCCCAGGGCCGTGTATATAAAATAGCTGCCCACTTCTCATAACACTTGGATGGGTTAAGTGCAGAGAAACAAATTGAACTGTGTGTGTGTGTGTGTGTACAATAAAGAGTGTGACTGTGTGTGTCAGGGGTTAGAGTTAGTAGGACCCAGAACGCAGACCAACGACACAGTGAAGCGATAACGTGAAGCTTTATTAGTAGGCACTACAGTCGGGGACAGGCAAGCGGTCTGGATACCGGGAAATCGATCAGCGGGGATACCGACAGGTAGTAGACAGGTGAGTAGTACGGTACAGGCGAGGAGTCTGGATGCCGGGAAGTCGATCAGCGATTCCATCCAGCGAGAACAAAGTACGACCTAGCAAAGGTGTTAGGGAACGCCAGGGTATATATACCCCCAGGTGAGGTGATTATCATTATCGGCAATTGCCGACAGGTGTGTGGGTGCGCCGCCAAAGCCCGCGCCTTGGCCACGCCCCCTGTCACCCACCGTAACCGTGACAGTGTGACCAATCTAGAGGATACACTCCATGTTGTGATTTGTGTACTTCAAACAACATGAGTGAATGTGTCGGAAACATAATGACCTTCATGCTATTTTCACAAAGCGGCAACCATAGAAACAACCATTGTGGTATTAACAGTGCATCATTTGCACAGCACATTGAGTTATGAATGTCATTTTGTTGCTAATCAAGTACTTTTGTACACTTTTGATTTTTGTTGACATGAAATATTTTCCATGTTCAGCAAACAATCTCATGCGTGCGTAATGGTAGCGTCACGATCACCTTCCAGCTCTCTGTACTTTCAAGATTCAAGGTGTTTTTAAATTTTTTTTAATTTTATTTATATCAAGTACAATGGAATGCTTACCCCCCATTCCCTCCCGCAGTGTGAATTTTCTTCAACAATACTATACTATACTAAACAATACTATACTATAAACAACACTTTATACTACCTATGATATGCTATATTATAAACTATAAACAACACTATACTGTACTATGAACTATGTACTTTATACTATGTACTATACTTTAAACATCACTAGTATACTATAACAACACTATACACAATAAAACATATAAAAACAATAACAATAAAGTGACTGATGGATGTTATTTACATATGGTGAATTGTGCAAAAAGCATTTTAAAGTGCCAGCATCATGAATACAACGCGAACATTGTCAACTCAAATCACATGAATGTATTCTGTGGTGTGTGTGTGTGTGTGTGTGTGTGTGTAGGTGTGGCAGTGTGGGGGCAGCATGGAGGTGCTGCCTTGCTCCAGAGTGGCGCACATCGAACGCACCAAGAAGCCGTACAACAACGACATCGACTACTACGCCAAGCGCAACGCCCTGCGCGCCGCCGAGGTCTGGATGGACGAGTACAAGTCCCACGTGTACATGGCCTGGAACATTCCCATGAACGTGAGTCCCTCTCTTTGGATACGGATTGATGAGCTGCAGTAATATTGTAATGTAATAATGCAGTATGTATTATTTATTTATTTTATTTTATGTGTATTTATAATTTTTAAATTATTATTTATATTATTATTATTATTATTAATATTATATATTATATATATATATTATATATATAATTTTATTATTATTATTATTTTATGAGTAGTATTATTCGTAATTATTATTATTATTATTATTATTATTATTATTATTATCATTACCGTCATCATCATCAGGACCAGCACTTTATAGGGACAGAGCAACTCTTCACTGATCCGGTGTGATATCCACGGCTTGTAAAAGTGCTTTCTAGAACCGTGGTTCTCCCAGCTCCCTGGGCTTTGTCGTACCTTCTCTCCCCCCCAACCCCCCCCCCCCCCCCCCCCCCGCTTCTCGCTTGCTCATTCACACGAGTGCCGCAGTCCTCCGGAGACAGCGGTAGCCGAATCGAAATTCAGAATCCACATCTCCAGCCCTTAATCCACCTCCACACCGCGTGGCTGGGTGCTCATTTCCCCCGGGGGGGGGCGGGGCGGGGTCTCGGCCCACCCGAAACAGACCGGGGGCGGGGGGGAGAGTTACGGGGCGGCCGCTGTAACGCCGCCCGCCGCCGCCCGTACGGTTGATCAGAGTCCACTCTGACGCCCGCCACTTCCTCCGAATTGCGTTTCGAGCGTCTTACCGGGCGGCGATGCTAATGAACCAGCTGCTACTTTCCCCCTAATGAACGGGTGGGCTCCTGCCTCCTGAAGCCAAGCTGAATGACGCCGTCCTCCGTCAAGGGCTGATGGAGCTGATCAACACGCGCACTGGGAAACAGCCACGCCACACACGCCACGCTCGCCACGCCAACAAAGGACGTGGATGGGGGATGCTAAAAGCCTAGTCGAGGCTAATAAAGCGGGATGTGTCCTTGGGTGAGGCCGCCGAGGCCATTGTACCACAAACAATGATTCCGGGCGGTAGAAGATCGACTGTAGAATACCTTCACTGTCTTTGTGAAAAATGTGTTAATCGGGGTCACACGTCCTCCCTCTCCGATGTAATTACAAACACAGTGCCACAGCGCACGGCCATTACCCAGGATGTCCCTTAGAGGAGACGCTGTGTACACGACAAACACACAATGCTACAGCTGTACCGATCCTATGTACCACACATGCACGCACACACACACACACACACGCACACACGCACGCACACGCGCACACACACACACACAGGCACACACACAGGCACACAGGCACACACACACACACACACACACACAGGCACACACACACACAGGGATACACACGCACACACACTTTCACACACACACTCGCACACACACACACACACAAACACAGGCAGACACACGTTCGTACACAATTATGTTACTGGCGAAGGGTACCGCTGAGAACACAATTAGTTGGGCGGTGAGGGGGCCTGGTGGTCCTCTGTGAGCCCACCAGCCCACAGTCACATCACTGTGGGGACGGCGCAGAGTGGGGACGGCGCAGAGTGGGGACGGCGCAGAGTGGGGACGGCGCAGAGTGGGGACGGCGCAGGCTAGCATTTACTTTGCGCCAGATGTTGCAAAGGGAACTGGCAGCTGGTTGCAACAGACCAACAGAGCAGAGAACGTAATAGAAGTTAGAACACTGTGTGTGTGTGTGTGTGTGTGTGTGTGTGTGTGTGTGTGTGTGTGTGTGTGTGTGTGTGTGTGTGTGTGTGTGTGTGTGTGTGTGTGTGTGTGTGTGTGTGTGTGTGTGTGTGTGTGTGTGTGTGTGTGTGTGTGTGTGTGAGATACTGCAGGAATGTACCGTTGAATATGTTTTTACCTCCGCTATCCAAGATGGAGCGGAGGTTCTGTACGGAATACGACAAAACTTGGTGGGTATATTACTTTTGGGCCAAGGAACAGTTGATTAAATTTTGGCGCAGTTCCGGATATAAACTTGGTCGTAAAAAGCTTTTCTTTTTTTAAAGTACCTCAGGTTTAATTAGCCAGAGCCAACTAAGCACTGAAGTGGTTCAGCTGTGGCTGTTTGTCCCCTGGATGTACGCACTCTACTCAGGGCCCTACAGTTTGACAGATGTAACCCATATATATATATATATAGAATTGAATACATGGATATGAATTAACGTATAATAGGTATGAATATGTACATTGTCTTTTATTCTATTATGT